>SMJT01000063.1:834584-883063 GCA_004349715.1 Crucihimalaya himalaica | reverse complement strand
GATATTTAAAGAAGATCAAAAGCAACATATCTTCTTTACAGAAGATCAAAGAAAACAAAGCATTGAACACCTATCTAACCACATCGACAAGACTTAAACCTAACTAACCAAGCCTAAAACTTCTAACCAAGCCTTTATTACCATTCAAAACTTCTAACCAAGTCTTTATTACCATTATTTAACTATAAACAAGCAGTTATTACCAACTACTTCAAACAAAGCTCTTGAATCCAAAGAACATTGCCAATTTCCAAACTGTAATCACATACAACAAATATAGCTCAAGCTATAGTAGTTATTACCAACTACTTCAAACAAAGCTCTTGAATCCAAATAACATTGCCAATTTCCAAACTGTAATCACCTAAATATGTTGTGAATTTCTACTAGAAACAGTTAAACATAATACAAAATCACCTTTAATATGGATGAGCTCTTTGATTTTCTCCATAGAAGGAGATTCAGCAGCATCAGGCATTCTTTGATGCCCTTTTGGTATCCATGAAAGTGCAGTAATCATTCTGCAAAACCCACCACTGAGTTAGTAACAGTCACAAGAACAGTCAAACTCAAACAAAACGGAGGATGGTGAATAAAGTAGCTATAAGGATTAACTACAACGAACTTCAACATAGATATGAAAATAACATGTGAGGTCCTCCACGAGGGATTGGAATTTCACTCTCCACTCCTTTTCCAATGCTATCCCATCTGTTATGGCAATACTTCAGTGTTCAAGCCCTAGTGTATGCCGATCTCCCTTCTTCCACCCATCACGTGGAGTCAACCACTCCAAAGCTGGGTAGCTGGAGCATACCTGAATGTAAACAAACTTTATCACTCAGTTCCTCTTAATCATTTAGCATTACAGAAAATCTTGAGCTGCGAAATGATATCCAAATGACCAGTGACAATGTAGATGTATCTCCCATCCGTTACCATCCCTAAATGTGAATGTGCCATCTCTTTTGGCATATCAAATCTTCCTCCCCATGTATTATCTACGAAATTGTATATATCAACATGGGAGTGTACCTGAATGTCGAACACACAGAAAAAATACAACTCATCATTGGTCAGAAACCACCAAAATGCTACTGATCAAAGATCTCTTTTTTTCTCCGGTAAAGAAGGATATTAAGAGGCTTACAATATCAATGGTGTCGTATCCAGCAAACACATATAGAAAATTCCTAATCTGAATTGCACCTCCGTCTAAACGAAGCACAAGAGCAGCTGCCATCTTCTCCCATTTAAGTTCAGAGCAGCCAAATCTTGAAACGTTGCAGAAAGCTTCCTTTCCTGAACTTTATCGTTTTTCTTCTTCTTCTCAGCATCGTTTCCCTGAAAAAGTACCAAAAGCATACGCAAGAAGTGATAATCTGAGCCTAATTATCTTTTGTTTTGAGATCCAATTACATGAAGTTACATCAACAAAGAGGAGAATCGATGCGTTTATCTTTCTTCTTGGCCTTGAGTTAGAGCGAAACATCGCCTTCTTCTTTGCTTGAGCATCCATCACTGCTCCGACGGAAGAGGATCGAATTCGAAGGTGAAACATCACAAATTACAGTCAGAGTTTAGAGCTTGTGAATCGATGCGTTATTCTCGATTCGATTCGATTACGGATGAAAGAAAGGATTCGATTCGATTCGATTGTGAATCGATTCATTTTTCTTTCTCGATTCGATTGTGAAAGAGGAGAAGACACACAGAAAAAGAGGAGAGTCAATTACACATAGACACGTCGATGCAAAGAAACCGTCTCTTGCGTTTCTAGTTTAAAAAACGACTCTTAATACTGTTTGATTAATTAAACGTTTTTATAATCTTAAGAGACGGTAATACAGCGTTGATGATGCTCTTAGAGGGTTCCACATCAACGACATCAGTAAAACCGATGTCGAATTCAATAATTTAAAATGTCCAAAATAAAGTACTTGGTCAATTTAATCTCCATCTTCTTCAGTTCATGTCAATCTGTCATATAAACATAACACAAGTACGTTTTAAAATTATTTACCTTCAATATTTTCTCATGTTTAGCCTTGGCAATGAGTTGAGTAACGTAAAACCCACTAAAAATATATATTCTTTTGCTAGCTGTCATTAAAATCAAATAATAATTTTATATATTATTCTTCAACTTCAAACATGCTTAACATCATGAACATGGACAATAGCCACTCCAATTTCCTTTCTCGGACTTTAAGAAAATGGAAGGTAACATAATTTACATTATATGCAATTCTCCGTCGAACTTCATTAGCGGAAGAGAATTATAGAATTCGTCGCATAGCTTGACAAGGAGACAACCCTGGCGAGGCTCTAATATCCGTCGACATTGCAATGTTCCTATTAGACAAACAAAAGATATTTAATAATATTTATCAAAAAAAATAATAGAAAATGACAAATCTTCCAAAAATTAATGAAATAGTCTTTTCTCTTTAGCATATGAGAAACTTTGTAATGGATTTCTTAACTATTCAAGATTTATTATTATTATTTTTTACTTTTCACTATTGTAGATACTCATTAAGAAACCATTCATGGAAGAGTTCAAATGGTATTCCTCAAATATATATGTATGGCTACTTCTGTGGTTGGTCATTCATTTTCATTTTTCTTGTAAATTTTTGATCAAATTTAAAGGTTAATAAAGAAAAAAAGAAACGCAATTCATATATATACTCTCAGAAAATTTCCTTGGAAACTGCCTTCTCTCATGGATCATTCTTTGCACATCAATTTCTTTCAATCATTGAACCAAATTGTTCTTATTCTTGAAAATCTAAACTAGACGTAGAGTTTCATTATCATGCTAGATCCATTTTCATAGAGTTAGATCAATGTATAGATGTAACTAAGGTCACGAATTAACAGATGTAACCAACCAATCACCCAATAGATACTTCCTCCATATGAAAATCAATCTAAAAATGATATATTATCGGAAAAATATTATATATTAATATATTTTTAACGGCATTATATATTTAATATTATAATTGTTTAGAAAAAGAAAAAAAACACACAACTAATATGGATTTGGTTTTTGTAAGCATATAATATATGTGAGGACTAACCAGGCTCTCTTGAGTTTGTAGCTCAATGAAACTATCTTTTTAGCCTTTGATTTAGCATGTGCGGGTGAGACCTTCGCCTTTGAGCGTTCACTTTCGCCGTCGTCCTCCAAGATGGGATATAAAGATGGTCGCCACCGTCTTGAATCTTCACACGATCGTTGCCCTGAGAATGAGCTAGCAACCGCTGATCAATCGTCGATGATTCCTCTCGGTCCGCCGCATCGGAACGTAACAATGGCGGAATAAGAGAAAATCATTTCAAATTTGAAAATAACAGATTCAAAAAATATATATTAGTTTATGTGATTCTTTGTTTGGCGACAGATGGATTTAGGGTTCTTTTATATAGTGAAAAGTTTATAACTGAAAGAAAAAGTGATGAGGATCCATTAAACAGTTTCGGTTCATTTAGGTTGTATTTGATTTTTACAATCTGAGATCATTTAAAATTGAAGTTTAATTTAATATGCTTTATTATAAATTATGTTACTGTTATTTTTAAAAACTGTTTATGTTAATAAATCTGTTAGAAATCTTTTTGAAAGGATAATTGTTTTTCTCTGGGGATACAGTTTCTCTAGTTATATTATGATCAAATTAACTCTTGTATGTTTTTTTATTAATACTTTTAGAGTGAGTTTTTGTTTTTATCTTTAGTACATCTACTAGACATGTCCATTTCAAATGGGTTACGCGCTTAGGCGAGAGCCCCGTCCCGATTTTTTTTGAACTTGAGAATACAAGAAATTGCAATTACCAAAGAATAATACATTTCAGTGAGCAAGGCAAAGGAGTTCATGTTTCCCGAAACATCCATTAATCGAGTACTTAATTAACAACATTGTTTTGGAAGCCTAATGTCCGTGTATAAACTGACTTAAAGGTAATAAAGTTGATTGTCAAAATGGTCTATACTTTATTAACCTGATCCGATCCGACGCAAAATACATTTACTCCATTTCAGAAACGACATGAAACATAACGACCAAAAACTAACGTCGTGTTTCAAATAAATCTCTCTCTTTTTTCCTAATCCTTAAAGTAATCTCATTAGCTGATATTCCAAATTGCATCTACTTGTTTCAAAATTACCTAGGAACTGGTAAAGGAACGAAGTCACTCCAAGAATTTGTATCAGTGTCGAGCACAAATGTTTTAGCTGTAGGCCCTCTACATTGAGGACCAAATTGACCAGTGACAATGTAGATGTATCTCCCATCCGTTACCATCCCTAAATGTGAATGTGCCATCTCTTTTGGCATATCAAATCTTCCTCCCCATGTATTATCTACGAAATTGTATATATCAACATGGGAGTGTACCTGAATGTCGAACACACAGAAAAATACAACTCATCATTGGTCAGAAACCACCAAATGCTACTGATCAAAGATCTCTTTTTTTTCTCCGGTAAAGAAGGATATTAAGAGGCTTACAATATCAATGGTGTCGTATCCAGCAAACACATATAGAAAATTCCTAATCTGAATTGCACCTCCGTCTAAACGAAGCACAAGAGCAGCTGCCATCTTCTCCCATTTAAGTTCAGGAGCAGCCAAATCTTGAAACGTTGCAGAAAGCTTCCTTTCCTGAACTTTATCGTTTTTCTTCTTCTTCTCAGCATCGTTTCCCTGAAAAAGTACCAAAAGCATACGCAAGAAGTGATAATCTGAGCCTAATTATCTTTTGTTTTGAGATCCAATTACATGAAGTTACATCAACAAAGAGGAGAATCGATGCGTTTATCTTTCTTCTTGGCCTTGAGTTTAGAGCGAAACATCGCCTTCTTCTTTGCTTGAGCATCCATCACTGCTCCGACGGAAGAGGATCGAATTCGAAGGTGAAACATCACAAATTACAGTCAGAGTTTAGAGCTTGTGAATCGATGCGTTATTCTCGATTCGATTCGATTACGGATGAAAGAAGGATTCGATTCGATTCGATTGTGAATCGATTCATTTTTCTTTCTCGATTCGATTGTGAAAGAGGAGAAGACACACAGAAAAGAGGAGAGTCAATTACACATAGACACGTCGATGCAAGAAACCGTCTCTTGCGTTTCTAGTTTAAAAAACGACTCTTAATACTGTTTGATTAATTAAACGTTTTTATAATCTTAAGAGACGGTAATACAGCGTTGATGATGCTCTTAGAGGGTTCCACATCAACGACATCAGTAAAACCGATGTCGAATTCAATAATTTAAAATGTCCAAAATAAAGTACTTGGTCAATTTAATCTCCATCTTCTTCAGTTCATGTCAATCTGTCATATAACATAACACAAGTACGTTTTAAAATTATTTACCTTCAATATTTTCTCATGTTTAGCCTTGGCAATGAGTTGAGTAACGTAAAACCCACTAAAAATATATATTCTTTTGCTAGCTGTCATTAAAATCAAATAATAATTTTATATATTATTCTTCAACTTCAAACATGCTTAACATCATGAACATGGACAATAGCCACTCCAATTTCCTTTTCTCGGACTTTAAGAAAATGGAAGGTAACATAATTTACATTATATGCAATTCTCCGTCGAACTTCATTAGCGGAAGAGAATTATAGAATTCGTCGCATAGCTTGACAAGGAGACAACCCTGGCGAGGCTCTAATATCCGTCGACATTGCAATGTTCCTATTAGACAAACAAAAGATATTTAATAATATTTATCAAAAAAAATAATAGAAAATGACAAATCTTCCAAAATTAATGAAATAGTCTTTTCTCTTTAGCATATGAGAAACTTTGTAATGGATTTCTTAACTATTCAAGATTTATTATTATTATTTTTTACTTTTCACTATTGTAGATACTCATTTAAGAAACCATTCATGGAAGAGTTCAAATGGTATTCCTCAAATATATATGTATGGCTACTTCTGTGGTTGGTCATTCATTTTCATTTTTCTTGTAAATTTTTGATCAAATTTAAAGGTTAATAAAGAAAAAAGAAACGCAATTCATATATATACTCTCAGAAAATTTCCTTGGAAACTGCCTTCTCTCATGGATCATTCTTTGCACATCAATTTCTTTCAATCATTGAACCAAATTGTTCTTATTCTTGAAAATCTAAACTAGACGTAGAGTTTCATTATCATGCTAGATCCATTTTCATAGAGTTAGATCAATGTATAGATGTAACTAAGGTCACGAATTAACAGATGTAACCAACCAATCACCCAATAGATACTTCCTCCATATGAAAATCAATCTAAAAATGATATATCATCGGAAAAATATTATATATTAATATATTTTTTTAACGGCATTATATATTTAATATTATAATTGTTTAGAAAAAGAAAAAAAACACACAACTAATATGGATTTGGTTTTTGTAAGCATATAATATATGTGAGGACTAACCAGGCTCTCTTGAGTTTGTAGCTCAATGAAACTATCTTTTTAGCCTTTGATTTAGCATGTGCGGGTGAGACCTTCGCCTTTGAGCGTTCACTTTCGCCGTCGTCCTCCAAGATGGGATATAAAGATGGTCGCCACCGTCTTGAATCTTCACACGATCGTTGCCCTGAGTAATGAGCTAGCAACCGCTGATCAATCGTCGATGATTCCTCTCGGTCCGCCGCATCGGAACGGTAACAATGGCGGAATAAAGAGAAAATCATTTCAAATTTGAAATAACAGATTCAAAATATATATATAGTTTATGTGATTCTTTGGTTTGGCGACAGATGGATTTAGGGTTCTTTTATATAGTGAAAAGTTTATAACTGAAAAGAAAAAGTGATGAGGATCCATTAAACAGTTTCGGTTCATTTAGGTTGTATTTGATTTTTACAATCTGAGATCATTTAAAATTTGAAGTTTAATTTAATATGCTTTATTATAAATTATGTTACTGTTATTTTTAAAAACTGTTTATGTTAATAAATCTGTTAGAAATCTTTTTGAAAGGATAATTGTTTTTCTCTGGGGATACAGTTTCTCTAGTATATATTATGATCAAATTAACTCTTGTATGTTTTTTTATTAATACTTTTAGAGTGAGTTTTTGTTTTTATCTTTAGTACATCTACTAGACATGTCCATTTCAAATGGGTTACGCGTCTAGGCGAGAGCCCCGTCCCGATTTTTTTGAACTTTGAGAATACAAGAAATTGCAATTACCAAAGAATAATACATTTCAGTGAGCAAGGCAAGGGAGTTCATGTTTCCCGAAACATCCATTAATCGAGTACTTAATTAACAACATGTTTTGGAAGCCTAATGTCCGTGTATAAACTGACTTAAAGGTAATAAAGTTGATTGTCAAAATGGTCTATACTTTATTAACCTGATCCGATCCGACGCAAAATACATTTACTCCATTTCAGAAACGACATGAAACATAACGACCAAAAACTAACGTCGTGTTTCAAATAAAATATCATCAATAAAAACTGATGCCATATGTTTATATGAATAATAATATCCCTTTATAAGTTAACGTCAATGTACAAACCAACGGAGTGAAAGCAGTTACTTAGTAAAGATATAAATGCTCAGAGGACTATGAGATTTTAAGTGTACTAATTTGGGATATTGTCTTTGTCGAAACAAGTGAAGATCCCATATATACATACTATTATTTATACAAAAAATTAAATGAAAGCCACTTCAATTGTAGAAGCATTAGTTAGTAGTAATCTGTAGAAATAAATTCATAATTAACCATCATGTTCGAAACTTCAATTGGAGAGTAAACATAATTTTACATATATATATATATATAGTGGTATCAACCTGCTTATAGGTTGCTTATGTAGTGAGTCGTTATTCTAAAGATCATATTGTTGTAAGTTAAATGTTTTCTTAATATAGAAAACTGAATTGATCTCCCATAAACAATAAACTTTTATGTATATAATGTATTCCTACGATAAAGATAAGATATAATACAAAAATCAGACTAGTTGTTCATTTAGTACAAGAAGTGCATTTGCATTCGTGCAGCCCAAATTCAATAAATTTGTCTCTCTTTTTGAAGCCCAAATCCAATTTTTTTATTTTATTTTACCTATTTCTAATTTTTTTTGTCTTTTTTACCCAAATTCATTTAACAAAATCTGAATTTGGCCAAATTATTTTAATGAATCTGAATTTTGGCCCAAATTAATTTAATAAAATTTGAACTAATAAAACATATAGATTAGTTTGATGATGTTGCTTCTAAATACTTAAAAAAATGATATTATTCATTTGAACAATGTATATTTGTTTTTATTTAGAAGTTTGTTTTTGCTGCCGCACCGAATCTATCTAATGTCTCTGACACAAATATATAATACATTATTTCAAATCACACAAGCAACAAATCAAGGCTCATTACTTTTCTGGGACATGGATCAGTTATACATAATTGAAATAATGTGAAACATGAATACATGCAGTGGTTCAGAAAAGAGAGATCTCAAAAATATAATTGAAAAGTAGAAAAAAAGGAACAAATAATTCAAATTCACGATCGCCATAAAGGGCCATGAACAAAACTGAAAGAGTTGAATCAGGAACTAGATCAAGCCCATTTGGCCAATAGAGACATGAGACCAACACCAAGAAGGAGGGAAATATGGGCCATGATTTGAAGCCCAGTATTGGATTGCACTTTAGGATGCATGAAATCTGCTGCGAGAAGGTCCACGAGAGACATGTAGATTAGAATACCTGCGGATGCAGCGTTCAATACTCCTTGAACGATCAGAGCCGTTGGTGAAGACTCATCATACGAATTCCCTATGCCCATTCCGACAACGATACCTATTGGAGTCGTTATTGCGAAGAATGTTGACATTATTGTTACTGACAAACACTTGAATTTTCCCTGCAACAACAACAAAAATATATATATGGAAATTGCTAATTTGTTCTAAGGTATATATATTTTGTAGAAATCATTACATTTTTGCTATATATATTTTTTTGGTAATATTTTAGAGAAATAAAAATATACAGATTATAATATTTTTAGGAATCATAAGTTTTATGTTATTCAAAATTTAGATTGCTTTAACTATATACTATTACCGAATATATTATACATTAACAATTTAATGAAAAAAAAGAAAAATAAAAACCCGCACGTAAGGGAGATAATAAAATGAGAATTCGTTCAAATCCAAAAAAAAAAAATGAAGAAAAAAAATGAATAAAAAGAAGAGAAAAGAAACCTGAGCAATACAACCACCAAGGCCAAGACCTTCGAAGCACTGATGAAACATTAATGCAATGAAGAGAGCTTTTGCAGCGTCTGGGCTCTGTGAAGCTCCGAGTGATATTCCTATTACCACTGAGTGTACTATTATTCCCAACTCCAACACCTATTTTAGAGTTTTAAAATATAAACGTTACAATTGATATCAATTCTGAGGTAATGGTCAAACTTTACACTGCATGTTTTTTTTACCAGATTTTACATCTGATCTAGTTCTAGGATTTTCGATGCATTTCAAACAATGGAGTTAACTTTCTTTTTTTCTTATATATATATATATATATATATATATATATATATATATATATATGTTAAATATGCTATATAAATAAAGACTAAAAGCTAAGTAGCTAACCACTAAACCACATGAAAAGTTGTTATTTGGAATTTTGCAGGTACTCAATAACATGTGATGACTTCTCAAGAGAATCAAATCTCACATGGTCCGAATCTAAGGAACCCGCGTCGACAACAAATTAACTCTCACAAGTGCATGAACTTGTAGTATTATTATTTTCTTGAACAAGGAGTCAAGGATAATATAATTAAGGTCAAGAATGCATGCATAAAGATGTGTGTATTGATCCAATTATTTTCTTGTTCGTTTAGGTGTTCCCCCCCCCCCCCCCCCCCCCCATTTATCTTATTATGCTTACTTTAATAAATAAAAAAAAAATGTTTGTCAACCACATTAATTAAAAAACCATTCCATGTTTGGTAACCCAATTTGGAAGGAAATAATTTACTAATGTAAGTAAAAAAAACAATAACAATCTAGAGGATCGAGCTAGATAACCCACTTTGAAATTACAATGTTTTGTTCCTTTTTGTCAAGCATCCTTTTAACTTTTCAAAAATGGTAACGTTTTGTGTTCCCATTCGCAATAATGTTTTGATTCAAAGCATGCTTTATTACTACAGCCAAAATGGAAGTGCAAATCTTCCTCTATCAAATCATTTATATTGCCAAAAAACTATCAAATCATAAATAATAAATATTTAAACTAGAAAACGCAAAAGCTATGATTGTCAAAACGTGGACCTCCAAAGCTGTTGACCAAAAAAATAAAAAAGATCTCAACAAACCTGTGCGATAACTCTAGTCCGGAGAATTTGGACTTTGACGGAGCCGACGGAGGGCTCGCCGGATTCTCCATCGTTGATCGTATTTGACGCTTTACAATGTGACTTATAGAAACTCGAAGTGGCAAATGTATCGACAGATAGCGTCAAGATCGCAGCGACCATTGCAATAAAGCCGGTGAACGGGAATTCCCATGCTTCCGACGTGAGACACGGTGAGTTAAGCATCGTGTAAGCCTCAGGTAAGACGTGCATAAATCCGGTTGCGAGGATAACTCCGGCAGCGAAAGCTTTCGTGACGAAGAAGAAAGATGTTTCTGGACGCAAAGAAGGGAAGACTTTACCTAACAATGGAAAAAGAACTCCGATTATACCGGCGATTAGAACAGAAGGAATCGCTGCGATCTTGTATTTTTGAGCTCCTGCTTTGTTTTCATGGTCGTCTTCGTGTGAGCATTCGCATTGTGGTCCACCATGTGAATGGCCTTCGGCGGCGTTGACGACGGCGATGAAAAGAAGAGAGATGGAGAAGAAGAAGAGTAAGAGTTTCACGTTCGTAGTCTTCATTATCTCTCTTTTGACAATTAGGGTTTTTATGAAACGGATAGGAACAAAATTTGGATTATTGATGATGAAAAGAAGAAAACGGCTTAGCTAGTAATGGAAATGGAAGTACTGAATATGTATATATATACACGTATATTAATATCATATGATAATGTTTGATTATATTGTTTTTTTTGTTTGGTCAGTCATTAATAAGATATTGAACTTATGATGATTGCCATTTATCTTCACGAATCTTTTAATGGAACAAAAATAATCCAAACTCAATTAGTTTTTGAGGAAGTATGCAATGCATTAAAACTTTTTTTATATGATTTTTGAGCCATGGTTACAACTTACGATTAATGAGAGAAAATCTGAACATATCTAAAGTCAAAAACGAATCAGTTTACTTAATTAATACAGCAGTAATTTGATATTACATCGTAGGATTTGTCCTTCACCGCCGGGTCGGTTGGGGTTGTTGCACATGTGCCCGGGCTAACCTCATCATATGACTCGGGTCATGCCTTTTCTCACCGGAGGGTTTGATAATGCGCCGTCGTTTCTCCATAATGGAGTTAGACCACGATTATCGCTGTATCTTAAGACCGTCTCTTATGTTTATTTGTTAATTTATTTAATTAGAAGATATTAAAATGATTAAGAGACGTCTCTTATTTTGGAGACGTAAGAGACAGTTCTTAATAGCGACTGTGTATTTATACTTAAATATTAGTTAAGAAACCCATTTGAGTTTTTCCCATTGAACATACCTTTAATTGGCATAGGTTTGGGGATACTGATATTTTCATGCAACTGTCTCGACGTACTCCTAATTAGTTGTTCATGCGATATGAATAAATGGTCAAAATATCCTCAAAATGATTAGAGGTGTCATCTTGAAGATTCTTCAACGCTTAAATCAGATATAGATCATATATACGAATCGATGGAGAACCGAGATCCTGACCAACAAAATGTATGATCACCCGATCCAAGGATTAATATGATATTTTCGCCCTGGGCATTCCGAATAAACGGGTTATTCGGGTCGGTTTGTTCGGTTTGGTGTAAATTCAGTTTGGTTAAAATTCCACCGAATTCAACCGAACAAATCTTTGATTCGGATCAGACGGTTATCGGGTTTTTTGGGTCGGTTTTCTGAAAAAATTCTTATTCCGAAATGAACCAAAATTGTTTGGTATTTCGGTTTACTAAACTGAAATACACAATTACAAACAATTCCATACATTGAAACTACTAAGCTAGCTTTACATAAGATTTTTAGCTAGCTTTACATCAAGAAACAATTACAGAACCATACAAGTGTTTAAGAGAGTAAGGAACCATACACAAAAGCATGCTAATCCGCATCAAAAAAGAAAAAAAGAGCGGCTTCAAAGTCAGTAGTATCCGGATCATTGTTAAGGCTGCTTATCCGCATCAAAAAGGACAAAAGAGCAGCTTATTACCTACCTATACGCATATACAAAAGTCATAGTTAATCAACTTTACAAGCAAACGAGGGCAAGGACAGAGACATAAGAAGATTATAGAACTTGCCTGCTAATCTAAGTTACTAACTTAGCTTCTGATATCATGTCTGCAATCATATTGGAGCAGTAGCTGAATTCCAAGAATCTACAAAAGAGAACAAGCACAGTCAAAGTACAAAAGACTTAAAGAGAGTATAGAAACTTAAAACATAATGAATCAATAAAATACTTACCAAGAGATTCAAAAAATGCAACTTCATCCAACATTTGGGCCAAGTTAGCTTCTTGTGCTTCTGATTTATAAGAACACTTTAGCCACTGTTGCGTGCATAACAAAACCTCCACCATGTAAGGAGTTAATGAACTCCTATAAGGATCTAACACCCTGCCACTTGTGCTAAAAGCCGACTCTGAAGCAACTGATGAGGCTTGGATTGCTAGGACATCCCTAGCAAGTTCTGACAAAATTGGGAACTTCAAACTGTTACACCTCCACCAACCAAGCACATCATAAACCAACCCTAACTTATTCTCCACTTTTACCTCAGTTTTTGTCTGTCAAGTAAATCTGTAGCTCAGACCTGTCTTCTGCATTTCCCACTGAGTCAATCATCTTATCATAGATTGACTCAATCAGCTCACAGTCATCTTCATCATCAGATAACTCACACCTGCTTATTTGTGGCTGAGAATCATCTATAGGAGGTTGACTGTCTACTGGTTTGGACAGCCTAATCCAATAATCCTCATACATGTCTGCCATTGCAATATAAAATGAAGCATAGAGTTTTCTACTCCAATAATCCTCATATATTGTGTCCTTACCATATAGCTGATCAAAGCAGAGAGGGAAGCAAATTTCATCTTGTTGCGAGGATCAAACACACTAGCCACTATCACCAAAAGATTCATGTTACGCAAGCCATCCCAGTACTTCTCAAACTTGTCCCTCATGACATGCGCTTGCTTGCTGATATCCTCATCCGCACTGGTACACTTTGTGATGAGACTCCTCTCAATATTCACAATTTCATTGTATGCCAAAGTAGAAGATACTGTATTAGAAGCAGAAAAGGTTAAAGTACACTTATAAAAGAATTTTAAGAACTTAACTAACCTTGAAACTTCCTCCCCATCAGAATCACTTGGTGGTCCAACTCTTTTCACCTTTGTCTTTTCATCTTCTTCCTCGAAGTAATCACAGTATAGTTTGTCCTCAGTCACCATCTTCTCAAAAGCAACCCTCAGCTTCAATGCAGAACTCAACATCAGATATGTTGAGTTCTATCTTATCACCACATCTTATGGCAAGCTGCCTCTGCATACTTTCCCTGTGTCACACCTCATTGCAAAAGATCTAAGCCTAGTGTAAGAAGACCTGGCATATTTCACTGCATTCCTAACTGCCACTACAGTTGAAGATGTGTGCACAACAGATTGCACAACAGATCACTGCAAGACCTTCTTCAAACCATCCCTAACAATCAGATTGAAGATGTGTGCACAACATCTCATGTGAAAGAACTCACCATCCCTAACTAATGCTTCTACTCCTCTCAGTCTTAACCCACCTTAAAAGCACCCAAACCTGTGTCATTATTTCTTGCATTATCAACTGTGACTGTAAAAACCTTCTCAATCTCCCAATCCTCTAAGCAATCCAACAACTGCCCTGCAATGGTGTCTCCTTTATGATCTGTGATGACCTTGAAGCTTAGGATCCTCTTTTGCAATTCCCAGTTAGAATTAATCCCATGACTTGTGATCACCATGTAGCTGTATGAAGTTGTTGGAGATGTCCAGATATATGTATTCAAAGAAACTCTTTGTTTCTCAACACAAAAAAAGGTCTTCAGAGCAGCTTTCTCTTGCAGATAGATCCCCAAAATATCTCTGGTACAAGTCCTTCTAGATAATGTTTGGTATAAAGGAATGATATTGAAACAGAATTGCTTCCAACCTTCAGGCTCCACAAATGAGAATGGCAACTCATTCACTACAATCATCTCGTTAACTGATCTCCTAAACAATTGCGAGTCATACTTCACAACCTTCATATTCCCCTGACTATCACCACTTAGAACCTTCTACTTCTCCTTATCTTCCCAATCTTTGTACTTTTTGCATCTACTTATATGGTCTATCATCGAACTAGTTCCCACAGTCTTTGTATCACATGCTATCTCTAAACCACAATACTTACAGAAGCACTTAGATAAATCCTCATCCCTTTGATGAAAATGCTGCCAAACTACTGCTCTTTTAGCATACTTCTTCCTTACTTTAGGTGGCTTTGAAGAAGCAGGAGCAGCTGCTTTACGCTTGTTCCCAGTTTGACCCTCCTCAGCTTCAGTTGTTTCAGGTTAAGGTGGAGGCTCCATGTCTTCAATTTCAGTAGACATCTACAAAACTTACATCAATTTGGATTAGCACCCATGTATACACAATTACTGAGTTACACACATACACAGACACAAATGCATACACACATACTCATAAACAAATTGATACACACATACACAAATGATGAAATGAATGTAGACATTCAAACCTAAACACTAACACAAACCGATAGACACTTATACAGACACAAATCGATACACACTGCAAACTATAACCCTATCACAAATCGATACACACTTACACAGACACAACAAAAGAACCATAAACAAAGTTAAAAACTGATACACACATACACAAATGATGAAATGAATGTTGACATTCAAACCTAAATACTAACACAAACCGATATACACTTATACAAACACAAATCGATACACACTGCAAACTATAACCCTATCACAAATCGATACACACTTACACAGACACAACAAAAGAACCATAAACAAAGTTAAAAACCCAGAAGAAGTGACCAATAATCGATATTAAAATTGATTTCAATGTTTAACCTGAAACCCTAACCCTAAAATTAAAGTGCCCCAAATCGATATCCAGACACAATTTTGGACGAAGTACATAAGTAATTTCGCGAACCTATGATTTTGAAGTAGAAACCCTAACCCTAAAATTTTCCAAATCTTCAAAATCATAGCTAATCGAGACGAATATAGAGCTTAAGAAGCAAAGAATCAAACTTATAACTGATTAAGAGAAAGAAAAAAACTTAACCCTTTGATTCGACCGAAGCTCCTCACGTTCACGGGTTGAATCTCTGACAAATCGGTCTTCTTCTTCGATTATGAGGTTGGAGAGAGTGAAAGAATCAAAGAAGAGGTATAAGATGATGAATAATGGAGGAGAAGAGCCGTGGTGGTGATTAGATCGGACATGTTTCCAGTGACATCGCAGTCGCATGCGACAGAGAGAGGCACAACACCGAGAGAAGAAATGAGATTAGGGTTAATGATTTTTCATTAGCCCTTATATACCTCAGCCGATTCTCGGTTCAGATAAAACCGAAAACTGAACCGTAAAAATCCGATAACCGAATTCTGAAATTAATTTTGACGATCGGTTATTGGCTCTTTAAATTTTCGGATCCGATAACCGAACATGTCGGTTTGTCCGGCTCGGTTTGTTCGGATTTTTCCGAATGCCCAGGGTGATGATATTTGGATTTTAATGAGTGAGAGATGCATAGAACATGTTGAGTTTCAGATAAATGACTCCAAGGGTTGGTGCCTATTGATCCGGAGGAAATATCTCCGGATATTTTGTAAGTGTTTTTTTTTTCTTTTTCCTAATCCTTTCTCTTATGGAAATTGAACTTCTTTTTGTTAGAAATGATCGACATGGCTTAGTTTTTCAGACAACGTGGATCGAAGCTACCGATTACGATTAACCAGCTGCCTATAATAGAAAAATTATGATCAAATAAAAATGTATAAGTTCACTATATATATATATATATATATATATAGAAATTTAATAAAAAAACTCTCAATTTTGCCCCGTTCTATTTTTTAACTTTAAACTATTTTTTCTAGTAAAAAAACATGTGAACTAAAAACCGTTGATAAATTTTACCCTCTGTGTACGGAAACGTTTACCTTTTAACTATTTCTATTTTACGAAGCTAATTGTTGTATAAAATGAAACAAAAAAACAAAGACATTTGTTTTTAGGGGAGTTTAATGAAAATAAATTAAAAAATTTATGGTATGAATCAGATTTCCGAAAAATAATTTGATTTGGACGGAATATAGCGAATTGCTAAAACCCATGTTGTAAAAATCATTGCCTAGACCCGATTACATTGTCAACGTTTACCTTAAAAAAACATGCCCACCCGATCGCCCGACTAACGCCTAGCAAAAAATCGGTGATTAAATAAAGATTGATCGGAGACTAGTTTTAGGGGTAATTTATGTTTCAAAAACATATTAATCTATTATAAGTAATCAATTATATAATATTATTTTTAAAATTGCAGTAAACACATAAAAACGTTTTATTTTTAACGTCAAAATTTTATGATTTTCATTAAAATTATAAACATAAGTTATAGTTTAACATCGCAACCTCCCTATCTAGATGTTTGAATAACAAAAAAAAATTTGTTTTATACTTGCAATCTAAAATAATCAAAATATATAAAATTAGACGGAAATTAATCGGGTTAGGTGGAAAGTAATCCGATGACTGATTCTTTAAAGGGATTAATCCTTAATCGGGGCAAATGGGGTAGACATAGCGACTAAACGGTGAGTAATCAGGTCTATGCAGGAATTTTTAGAATAGGAGTATTAGTTTTCGTAGACGGAGGGTTAAATTTATTAACAATTTTTGGTTCAGAGTTTTTTTAACAAAAAAAATAGTTCATGGTTAAAAACGGAACGGGTCCGAGTTGAGGGTTTTTCATTAAATTTTTTTTTATCCATTTCATATTAATTAATAAATGAAACAAAATGTATTTATTTAAGTTACTCCTAAAATTATGTTACTGAAAATTTAAATTAAATAGTCTTATAGGATAATGAAATTTAAATGAACTCGTTTGGCATTTCTGTCATTTGTTTCTTCTGCTATATTTATTTTTGGTTTATAAATTTATCCAATTGAAATTAAAATGATAAACTATTCTCTTGATCTTTTGTTGATACTAGATAAATACCCGCGCTACGCTGCGGGAATTTGTTTAAAAAATTTATTTTATATTATTTATTTTATATTTATTAATTTAAAATATTTTGTTTATTTTTTTTGTTTTCAACACAAAAATATTATAAATAAATACATGCACACATTATTATTCTTGTAATCAAAACATCTAAAAATTAATATTTCAGGTATTGACCTCTCTAAACAACAAAATCGCCAGTTCAATTTTTCGTTTTTTCTTTATTCATGCGATTCTTTGTCGTATTTCAATTTCTCTGGAAATAATATCTTAAGAGTTATCTTGAATCTTTCATCAATTGTAACATCAAAATCTTGAATCTTTTTTACCATAAATTTGATGAAAAAATTTTGAAATCTTTATGTAAAATTAAATTCTAACAAATTTTGACATTTCCCATAACGACTCACATATTGGATCACACTTGAGTTTGAAGACGTTTCCCATTCATTACAATTTTTTTGACTCTTACAACAATCTAGTTGGTGTAATCTATGAGTCGTTGTGTTTTTTATTTTTGTTACAAAATCTTAGTATTTCCAAATAACAACATCTTTGATTAATTCCCAAATATTATTCTCTTGAATTTTGAATATTTTCAAATTTTGTTTTTCACATCTAGAGTGTTTTCAACATTAATATTTGCTTATAAGAGTTTGAGACACCAAATTCAACTCGACATAATTCAACTTTATTTATTTTGTATTTACGAATTTAATATATTTTACTTTTATATAAAAAAAATTTTAGACAAAAAATATACAAAAAAGAAATACACCATAAATTTTTATACTTAGTATCAAAACATCTCCGAAATTGTTACATCCGATAGTTGCCTCTTTGAAATCATTTTTCCTTGGTTTTACCTCTCTTGTTTCTCTCTCTATTCTCAATCTCTCCGCAAATTTATTTGTTTTGAGATCAAAATTCTCTTTTTTCTTCTTTTGAACTTAAGTCAACTGAAAATACTTTCTTCTGCTTAATCGAAATCATAAATGAAAATTTCTTTCCAAAATACTGAAATCATATTTCTACCATTCTCTCTTACAATAACTTTATTAAAAAGTTACCAAAATAATATTTTCTTAAGAGCAAGAAACTCCAAAACCTTGGTATTTATTACAACAATATCGCCAGCTCAATCTCTAGTTAAAAATATTTCTCTATTCTTGTGATTTTTTTGCCGTATCTCAATTTCTCTGGGAACGGTATCTCCAGATTTATCTTAACTCTCTCATCAACTCTACGAACATAAAAATTGAATCTTTTTTTTACAATAACTTTTATGGTCAAATTCTTAATTTTTGTGAAATAAAATTGTAACCAAAATTTGGATCTTTCACATAATCGACTCACATATTTGATCTCACTCGAGCATGAAAACTTTTGTCGGTCATTAAAAATCTTTAAATTTATTACAACAATCTAACTGGTGTGATCTTTGAGTCGTTGTCTTCTTTATCTTTGCTAAAAAAATTTAGTATTCCAAACAACATTTTTGGTCCATTCCCAAAGAGTATCCTCTTTAGTTTGGGATCTTTTTTAATCTTGTTTCTCATCAACAATCTCGCATTCGTAGAGTTTCCAACTTTAATTAATATTTGCTTGTAAGAGTTTGAGATACTAATTCTAAGTCGAACTAATACTTTCATGTGATTTCAACAGATTTATGTTCTAAACAGATTCTCCAAAGGAGATAAAAATCCGCTCTATGCTGCATATATTTACAAAAAAAAATTTTATAATAATTATTTTCAAATATTTTTATTGATTCAATGTTAAATATGTATATATGATATACATTTTGTAATTTATATGACTTAGTTTGAATTTTAGATACACTCTATTAAAAAGAATCGGCTACTTAAATTCATCCAACACACTATATTATTTTTTTAAACATGAAATAAATCTCAAATCTAGATAACTTATTTTAAATTATATATATATTTTAAATTTATATATAACTTATTTTGAATTTTAGATACACTCTATTAAAAAAATTTGCTAATTAAATCCAACACACTCTATTATTGTTTTTAAAACATCAAATAAATCTTAAATCTAGATAAATAATATTAATATGCTATATTTTATGAGTTTATATATAGCTTATTTTAAATTATATATACATTGTTTAATTTATATATGATTTAGTTTAAATTTTAGATACACTCTATTAAAAAATCGAGTAATTAATCCAATACTCTCTATTATACACTTTATTATTATTTTTAAAACATTAGATAAACCTAAAATCTAGATAAATAATATTAATAAGCCATTTGTATTAGTTTATATATAACTTATTTTAAATCATATTAAAATTAGTTGGCTTATTTTAATTAAATATACCCGATTATTGTTTTAAAAATATTAAATTAACTTCGAATCTAGCTATTTCAAATATTAAATATTCACTAAAATTGTTTTTTACAATGTTTATAAAATTGGAGAACTAAAAAAGATGATGTGGCAAATGAAATATGATGTGTATAAAATGAAATGTTTGTATTAGTTATTTGTTTTAAATGATGTGTCAGATGGAAGAAGTTTGAAAAAGCTTATGTATCATCACCAGAAAAGACACAAGCCTTTTTATTGTATTGATTCGAACTCATATTAATTTTCTTATTACCAACACGGCAACAATAAATATTACATTTATATATATCTTATTATATAAATTAAGAGTTTTCAAAATTGCTAACTCACGAGATCGCGACACATGTCATGTTTATCGATTTCAGATTCTTACACGTGTCAAGAATAAAACAATGTCAAAGATCTTATTATAAGGAAACTATACAAAAAGATAATTAACTACTATTGTTCGGAAAATAGATATTCTATAAAGAAATTATACAAATTATTAATTTTTAAAAAGAATCAACTTCCATAATTAATAAAACAAAACAAAACTCTATATAAATAAATAAATAGTCTATATAAACAATTGTAAATATTGAACTCTATAATAAACAAAGGGAAATCTGTCAAAAAAATGCCAAACTTTGTAACTCTTGCCAAAAAATATCTGAACTTTTGCTCCGACCAAACAAATCTCAAACTTTTGTTGACTTTGAGATTAATTACTAAAGTTTATGTTTACTTACCAATTTAATACACCGTTAGGCAAACTAACAGAATCATTTCGCAGCCGTTTAAAATTTCTGTTTGGCTAAACGACGTCGTTTTGATACGTCTTGTATTTATTTAAAAAACATGTCGGACCCTGGAATCGAACTCGGTATCTCTTATTTTATTGTCAGGAGTGTTGCCATTGAGCTGGTGCTATTTTCAAAAGTTTGCTTAACATATTGTCTTTTATTATGTAATTGCTCCGAACACCTATGGAAGAAACATGTACAGATTTAATTCTGTTCGTGGGAATACATTCAAGCATAAGCATTGCAAAAAGAATATTTAGTTCAATAAAAATACTTCAGAGACAATAACATTTAAACAGATTTAGTTCCATCAAGGACTAAACAATACAAGTACATTGCAAGGATTTTAAAAACATAGTTCGTATTTCATTAAAACCAACGGCCCCATCCGCTTGTTTGTGAGCCTTGTGACTCTTGAATTTGAGGTCCCTGTGACTCTTTAAAATGAAGTCCCTGTGACTCTTGAAATTGAAATCCCTCCGAGCCTTGTGGCTCTTGAAATTGAAGTCCCTGTGACATTGAAATCCAGATTAAATCAGACAAAGGACAATGAACTTAAAATCATACACAAACTTAAATTCAAAATTAAGAACTTGATTTTTCTTTGGTCTGCCTCGTGGTCTCTTAGCAGGACTCTCAACAGCACCATTCATACAAGTTTTCTTATTGTGCCCTTCCTCTTTGCAGTTTGAGCAAGTCATGATTCGGTGAACTCGGCTTAACTTGTTCTTGGAGCAAGTTTCATTCTTACTCTTAAACCTATCATGGTTTCTAGGCCTACCAGGTTTTCCATTTCTCCAAGGTGGTGGTATCACACCTAATCTATTGGTTTGGGGCCACTCCATCATCCCATTTAGAGGTTGATTCCAAAACTATAAGTCTCACGCCACCTAGTTGTTGTGTAACACGGAGCAACATAATCTGACAGCTTCTTATGCATAGTAAGGATGACCTTAGCACCATGAATACATGGAATTCCATTCATTTGCCAGCTTCTACATGCACACTTCATTTGTTCCACACTCACAACATATGAATGTCCCCTATGTTCTACCTCTGTCTCTGGCCCAATTGCCCAGTGTAAGTTACATTCAGTTGATTTCTTCTCAATTCTATCCAACTCACGATGTGTCTTAATTGTGAACTTCGACTTCAATCGGTTTGCTAACTTAGTCCTTACAAAGTTTCTACTCATGCATTGTATCCTAATGTCCTCTAATAGGTCTAGCAAAGGTTTTTTCCTAGCTTGTCTGATGGTCTTATTGAAAGACTCACTAAGATTATTAAGATTGTCATTGCACAAAGAGCCTAACCTGAAGTATGCTCTAGACCATGTTTCTGGTTTTGTGAGAAAAAGAGATGCATGTGCACCTGCATTGTATTCCTTAAGTGCATCCATGTAGTGCTTATACAAACCAAGCGTGTAGCTATTTGCTATGTACCAAAACAGCCTCTCTAACTTCAGATCCTTCCCACCTTTTCTCCAGTTCTCATAAATGTGTCTACAACACTGCCTATGCTCTGCTTCTGGTAGAATTGTGTGTATGGCCTTCACTAAACCCTGCAAATTCAGAGACAAAAGTTTCAACAATTCAAACAATGTTCAGTAAATAACACTAAAACAAAGAAGACTTACCTTTTGTTTGTCAGACATAATGGTGTAATCCTTCCCATTTCCTAAATCCAAATCAAGTGATAAATGTTTGACAAACCAGTCCCAGTTTGTATCATTCTCTATCTCCACAACTGCCCAAGCAATGGGAACAATCCTATTGTCTCCATCTCTTCCAACCGCAGCCAATAGCTGACCTTTTATATCCCACTTTAAGAAAGCTCCATCTAACCCTATCACTGGCCTACATGTCTGTTTCCAAGACTCCTTCTGTGACTGGTAGCACATATAGAGCCTATAGAACCTCTGCTTGCTTCTAACCGAAGATCCCGGGATTGTCTCAATATCCATGGTAGATCTTGGGTTAGTCCTCAGAACTTCAGCTTGATAATCCCATATTCGATCAAAGTGGTCTTCATGGCTTTTCCTCCTTTCATTCATCACCTTCGTCTTTGCCTTAACACATGAGTTTTCAGACACAATCATCTTGTACTCCCTCCTAATCTCAGTAGATATCTCCTTTGCAGACAGTTTTGGATTCAACCTTAACCTCTCAGAGAACAGGTTTGCAATAACTGACCGTTTCAACATGTTAGACTTCCCTGACTTCTCACACTGATGCTCATTCACGAAGGTCTTGATCATCAACTTCTGTTTCCTCTTCTCAAACGAACAATAGATCATCCAGGTACATGGAGGATTGTCTGTTTCACATTCCGCAGCACATTTTGCAGCAACCTTTAAAGCAGATGATTGATAAAACTTTATGTTGTACCTCGTTTTCAATGTATATCTGAGGCAAGCATGCTTGAAATCATCAGCATCTGAAAACGTCTTACCCAATCGAAGCAGCTCCTCTGGATTGATGTCTTCTCTATAAGCTTCTACAGGTATCATATCCTCTTCATCCTCCTCGTCTGATGATAGAGGATCCGGGACTTTATCCTCATCCCAGACATTACAATCCCCATTGTCTTCATCTTGCTCACAATCATCTTCCCTCGCATCCTCTCCCAAGAACATAATTAAATCTGTACATGTTTCTTCTTCGATGCCACCATGACCATTACGCTCCAAATCACCATCAACATCTTCTAATTCTTTTGCATCTTCGTCACCTACAACATCACAGTCATCGTCACTTCCAAGAAGCAGCTCATCTCTCTCACTCGGAGGATCCAGGTCATATCTCTCATGCTTATTCGAAGGGTTTGTCGAAGGGTTCGTCGAAGGGTTAGTCGACCGACGAGGAGACCTCCGAACGTCACCTCCGCCATTGGCCATAGCCAAGCTTTTGGATTGAAAATCGATTTGGGGATTCTGAGAAATTAGGGCTCGATTCTGATTTCAATAGGTATTGGGAGCAATTACATAATAAAAGACAATATGTTAAGCAATCTTTCGAAAATGGCACCAGCTCAATGGCAACACTCCCGACAATAAACTAAGAGATACTGAGTTTGATTCCAGGGTCCAACATTTTTTTTAAATAAATACAAGACATATCAAAACGACGTCGTTTAGCCTAACGGAAATTTTAAACGACTGTTAAATGATTCTGTTAGTTTGCCTAACGGTGTATTAAATTGGTAAGTAAACATAAACTTTAGTAATTAATCTCAAAGTCAACAAAAGTTTGAGATTTGTTTGGTCGGAGAAAAAGTTCGGGTATTTTTTGGCAAGAGTTACAAAGTTTGGCATTTTTTTGACAGATTTTTCAATAAACAAATAAATAGTCTGATGTTTTTCAAAAAACAAAAGATTTTTTTTTTTTAAACATGATCTTACCTTCAATTTCATTATATTAGTAAAACATCTATTCCTTTTAATTTTTAAAATATATTTTAATTTATTATTATGAGGTTGTCTAAATTTTTATTTATTTATATATATTTATAATTATTAAATTTGTCTTTAATTTCTATTGATTTTTCTTCTAATTTCAGAAAATGACTATCTAATGAGCAAAGAAATTCTAAATAAGAACACTAATTTATTTTTATGTCGATTTGAAGAATAAAAAGACCAGTTATGATTAAAAATAAATAAATTAGTCAAATATAAATAAAACAAGTTATATATAATCAAAATAAATAAATAATTGTAATTTTGTTTCACTTTTCTACTTGTAAATTATTGTGTATATACATCTTCAATATTTTATTATATATTTATTTTTATGGGTGATTTAATTTTATTTTTTAAATTTTTTATTTTTGTTTTTTTTTATAAATTTTAAATTATTAAATTATAATTTCGCTTATACGCGGGGCCTAATTTAGTATATATATATATATATATTCTCTTATAAAACTCAAGTTAGAGTGGAAATCTATATGTCTTAATAAATAATCGTATTGATTTTCATAGTCACTGTAAATTATTGTATGTTCATAAAGAAACAATGTAGTCGAGAGCGACTATTATGGGAAAGAAGAAAAGAAAAATAATAATATCGTTTTCTTCATTTAACTGGAATTTTAAAACTAAACTAGGCTAGTTCAGACACGTCGTCACGAGTAGCCGATACTATTTTAAATAAATGAAAATAGAAAAGAATGAATAAAATATAAGACAAAGAATATTTCTTTATTTCCTTTTTCCAAAAAGAATGGCGAAACAATGTCGACATAAAATGTACGGACCTATGTAACACACAAGTTGACTCCTCTCTTAGCTCGAGAAAAATAATGCTAATGAAGCTCAAAGATTCAAGTCAACCTCTAAATATGTCGATATTGTGACTCAATTTTTTCATTTTCATATGCTTATATGTTTCTTCATTGTTCTAATATATATATTTTTTCTGTCTTGACGCAACTATATATACACATCATCTTGCTGGACACAGATTATCCTATCATTTTTGTTTAGTATAGTTTATATTTTGTCAACGAATTATATACGTATTTAATTAGCCTATTAGTCTTTATACAAATAAAATCAATATATAAATTATCATATTATATGATACATTTTATTATATTATTTATTATCTGTCGAAACATATCTTTCTGGACGCAGATCAACCTTGTTATTTTATTTTGTAGTTGTAATTTTTTTATATTTCTCAAATTTTGTTAATATTATTTTATAGAAAATTTGATTAATTATTTTGACTTTACTAACTATTTTGAAATTACATCAATTAAAATTTGTATTGCCCTAATTAATTTTTTGAAATGCACAATACTTATCCTAATATTGACATATATGACTTAAAAAGTTTAAAATATTGGTGAACATATTAATCTCGCAATCTACATGACTACATCCAAGTTGTTGTTGAATGATACATCCTTATATAAAATGAAATGTGATGAGCCTAAGTTTTCCTAGCTAAAGGATTGTCCAATAATGTTGCACATATATACATGCTTTATCTTTTTCCTTATATTTTCACACATCGTCATACACTTTTATTATTATAATATTTTTTTCCTTTAAGCACATTTATAAATCTAAAATTTAACAGTTTTAAGTAAGTATATATGTACTCTTCTGTACTTATACAAGTTTGGAAAATTTTCAAATTGTTCTAAGAAACTGTTTGAGAGTACAACATGTAATGGTGTATACACATTCTTACTCTTTGACTTTCATTCTAATTCAAAATACTTCCAAATTAACCCTAATACAGTATCTCACTTTTTTTTTATCTTTCTTTCTATTGTAGTTTTCCTCATTTATAGATGATAGATATCAATCATATAATTCAAAGTAATTACATACACGTCTAAAAGACGAAAAAGTCCTGATATTATACTGTAAGAAAACGAATCTGTATTAAAAAGCTTTTTCTTTCGTCGGAGTTTTAGTCGTCTAGTGGTATTGTAGACATTCGATTCAGCTATATGATTCAAAGTTCCAAATTGTAGTTTTCTTTTCCCTTTATGAGTTAGACTGGTGAAGGTAACACATACATATTCTTTTTCTAATAAGTAATTTAGTATTTTTTCTTTTTTTCTGACATTTTGACGTTTAAGTTTTTGCTTTTGTATGTGTTTCTTAAAGTTTCTCTGCAATTCGAAGGGTGGTAAAGTCAGATTTAAAAGATAACATGTACATGGTTTCTACTTTGGCTTGTATTTTAAGATTTATTTTATGTTGTTTTTGATTTGTTATACTAGTGTAAGTCGTTGGCCTGCCTGCCAAGCCCGGTCATAATAACGTACTGTACTAGATCAGCATTTGTTTTCAGTCAATTTCCGAAATTAACGATTTACTAAGCAAGATATGTATGGGAGAAGCTAAGCCTCGAATCTCTATTTTCTACTAATTGTCTTTTTGTAAAGCTGCTTAACTGTTATTAATGGTCAGTAGAGTATCAATCATCTCACGCGTTTATATTTTATCTGTGTCTCTCTCTAAGATACAAATTCTGTTTTTAAGAGGGGCACAAAAAAAAAAAGAGATACTGCTTGTTTAGAGTTATTTTACTAGTCATGGCTATTTTAACCTTTTCTTTCTTCACAAGTTCATAAAGGATTTAGCTTTCAGTGGTTAATGATGGATGGCAAAACTTACTTTCTAATTTAAGTGATCAATATTTCTAAAAAAACATTTATTTTATCTATTATATAAAACATCAAAAAGTTAAACCGTAAAAATCTCTTGGAAATCAAATTTCTTGAGTAGTTAGACTTGGCAAACTGAAACCGTTGATGAAGAAAAAAAAGAACGAACCGAAATCAACGGAAAAAAAAAATACGAGTTGAGTTGGAACTTGGAAGATGAATACTTTGTGGCACACACGAATCATTGACTTATCCTGTTTCAGCCAATTGCATTGTTACTCCATAACAACTTTGCCCATCATAAAAAGAAGAAAAATACATGACAAAACATTGCGTATTCAAAAATCAACAAAGATGAGACTACTCACCAAAGACAACCACGCACGTTCGTTTTTTCAACACACACACATCACACACTCTCTCTCTTTCTAAACATTGATATTATATGTTAAGTAGATGCATTTCACTGATCTAGAGAGAGAGTGAGAGGCTAAGGGAGTTTGGTAGAAGTGGCCATAAGTAAATAACCTGCGGTTTATGCAAGCCAAATTTATTCTCACTTGTTGTCTTTTGCATCCGCCTTAACCGTTTTCTCTTTCTCTTCTTCCTTTACTTCTTCCTCGTCATAGAATTGTTCATCTTCATCGTCGTCACTCCCCATGTCATGGTCGAAGTATTCTTCATAGAACTGGTCGTCTGTATCATCATCCTGACCGTTCTCCAGCCTGTCTACGGACTTTTGTCGCATTAATCTCTCTTGGATACTGTCTACGATTGCAGTTCCCTATTAACATTTTACACATTCGTCAACTTTAATCAAAGATTATACAGAACATAAGTATTAATTTATTTATTAACGTATGTGTTGTCAGTTAATACTTAATAGTGTCTTCAAGTTTTTAACTTACCATCTTATGGCAGCCTTCTTCAAATATTTCAAGAAATCCAGCGACCCAGCGATCTGCATTTTCTACCCACTCGTTACGCAGCATTTTTACGGTTTGGATCTGGAAAACTCACGTTTAGAAATCAACAAAGGAAGGTAAGAACATGCAATTGAAACATCATAAGAAAAT
This sequence comes from Crucihimalaya himalaica, assembly GCA_004349715.1. NCBI lineage: Eukaryota > Viridiplantae > Streptophyta > Magnoliopsida > Brassicales > Brassicaceae > Crucihimalaya > Crucihimalaya himalaica. The sequence goes on along the minus strand of SMJT01000063.1, from coordinate 855,171 downwards.
TCTGCAGGACCAGCTTGTTCAACTTAAGATGAATATCGCACATGAACAGAGTCATCTAAGATCATATTACTAGCTAAAGCATGAGGCTACGAGGAGGTTTCAAATGCAGCAGCTACACGTGAGCAGGCTGCTACTACAGGGATGGAATTATTTAACTACTTGATATTGCATGGCACTGCTACTATACATAAAAAGAAGCAAGTCCTTTTGGTATTTTGAAAATTCAAACGCGAAAGGATTAACAAGGATCATACTTTCTGCCTAAGGCTACTTACCAAGCGGAGTATAAGAAATCCTAAAAGAACTGAAGGAGATTCAAGTTATGAGAATTTGGACTACAAACGTGACACTGTAAGAGTGGTTTCCAAACAGTCACTGAACAGTCAGAGACGAGACCTAAAATTTCGTTTATTTTCCTTGTAAATTATGATAAACAGCTTATCTAATAGAATGCAATACAGACAAAACGATGGACATATGATAATCAATTAAGTAAAAAGTTAAGAGAATACATGCCTTTTCTCCCACTCTTTCTTGTTGTTCTTTGACTCTCTCCTGGAGTTTCTTTAGCCTCATATTAACTCTAAGTCTCTTTTCCTGTAGCACAATTGACAAACCCAAAGTTGATTACTCTACGGGAAAAATTTGCAGAACAACAAAAATGAAGAGGTAAGAAAATGATGCCATGCCTTGACAAAGCTAACTCCAAGATCTTCCCTTGAATATCCTCTATCCAAGTTACGCATGACATACTGGTTGTAGTCTTTTACTATTCTCATTATTATGTCCGAGGTTGATATTCCTTCAGTTCTCATTGTTTCCTTAAACCTCCCAACTTTCTTAACCTGCAACAGATGCTCAGTTAAAACAGAAATATGAAAGTGTCAAAAGCAGGAGTATAATTATTCTCCAGAACTCACAAATTCATAGACATCCTTTCCAGCTCCACTGGAATCAGCATACCTGTGTATAATATTTATACAGAGAAGGTTACTGTAGTTCTAGAATCATCTGTATAGAAAGAGCATAACTAACAACAAGCAGAGAGTAAAAGGTAAATACAAGAAACCTAAGTTTCCACCATAACCAACAACAAACAGATAGTAATCTAAATTGAGAATAGCACAAAAGACACATGTTCTTACGGAAGAGAATCGTGGGCTACATAGTCAATATGGTGCTTGTCAAGAAACTCTTGGTTGACGACCCATGGTGCATCTGGAATGACTTCATCCACCCACCTGTATGATAAAACAAACGGATCCCTCAAAATCCATTTGCTACCACTTCCATGACTTCTACTAACACATACAACACAACATAGGAGAGACAATAATTACTTGCAATGCCGAAGTGATTCATATCGCTCTTCAGCAGTCATTACAGTCCTTCCCTTGTACTTATGGGTAGTTTCATCGTTGCAGCATCCAACAAGAAGGTAAGTGTTTGGAAACCTGCTCAAGAAATGGTAAAACCATAGCACAACATAAGAACACGAAATTTCAATTTAAATCAAAATCAAAATTGAAACACCGGTCCAAAAACATCAGGTATTGCAAAATTCCAACAAATGAAGCATTTACACTAAAACCATACGCCACAACGCCTTACGCATCACAGATTTTGGCAGTAATTTCAATCAACACAGACCAATTTATCACCGAGACTATCTAATGATGAAGATTTCTGTAACTACACAACTTACGATGAACCAGACTCAATAGATCGCAGACAAATAACACTGAGACGGAGAAAATTGAACACGAGCCGGAGAAAAAAAAAACACACACAAAATAGGGATGAAAATCAGGAAAATGATCACCCAGAGATGAGAAATACTAACGATTTCTTGGCCTGTTCGAGAGATCGAGCGTGACCAAAATGGAAAAGATCGTAGATCCCATCGGCGTAGACGCGGACAGGACGATCAGTGGGAGGAGAACTCTGGACAGCTGTAGAGGCAGAGACTGCGACGGCGGAGGAAAGGCCGTCGTCAGTGCGATCGCCGGTAACGTTGCTCATAGTCTCCGATGAAAGAGCCGAAATCACCCGCCTTATAGAAAATAAACGGAAAACTACAAAAAGGTTCTAGTCGCTTCCCTCTTCTCCAACTTTTTTTTTTTTTTTTTTTGGCCAAGAATATCCTCAAGGGAATACGGCCGGATTCAAATTATTTTATTTATTTTTTGTTTTTAGCATTTTAATTTTATTCTCTCACAACATTTTGGAAAAAAAGGTAACTAAATTTGAATTAATTAATCTGATATCTTTGTTAGTCTGAATAAAAGGGTAATTCCACGAGTTTTTTTGTAGGCTTCAAGTAAGTGTTTTTGTTGTAAAGTTCAAACAATTAGTTTTCTTAAAAAAAAATATGTATGGACTTGTTGGATGGACATAGAAATGTTCAGCGATTAAAAGAAAAACCGAAAATGTCGTTTTAACAAAAATTAAAGTCCTAAAAGTTGTTCTTTGTTATAAACGAATGTTTTGCATATTTTATGCGAAATTATAACTTTTGATTGGTAAGTACAAGTCTACAAGAAGAATGATCAACTCCAATTAAAATTATAACTTTTAATAGAAAATGTGAATACTTATTCATATATTCACCTTCCTCGGTATAAAAATATATGATCAACTCCAATTAGAGTTACCTCAAAGCCAATTCCACAGTTTAAGGCCTTTTCTATTTCTGTACAAAAGGCATTCCAAATTTTTGAAGATATGAAGAGGAACTTTTGAGCTTGTTCTGTTATTTGGACAAACGGCGACTAATCGGATTGGCTCGGACCAGAGCTATGAAACTGTGAGGACTCCATTGTCTACCCAAACAACACAAAACATGCAAGCAAGTAAGCAACTTTTATACAAGGACTCATTACAATTTCTACTGTAAACAGAGGAATTCACAGTCTCGGTTTAATCTTGAATCAAACTATAAGAAAATCAAGAAGGAATAAGTTGGGATTGTCAAAAGAAAATAATCTTTGGGTTCCCTCAAGTTTGTTTCTTTTCTTTTGAGGCGTTTGTATGTCTTCTCTACTTCTTTTCTTAACCAGTTTTTCGAAAGCATATCCCTTAAACAAGAGTATATGGGTACATACCATGTCATGCAGAGTTTCTTTAATGTCATAGCACTCACGAATAGCGCTTCCCCTGATATATATCTGACTATCTGTCCCTGAAACTAGACAATCCACAAAACGAAATTTGACTCATCCGTCCATGAAGTGAATACATGCTTCCCTAAATCACCTAGAAAATATGAGTATCAGTCTCGTGATTCATCCTAACTTCCAAAAAACCTCATCAGACAATGTCAAGCGATTGAATATTGGTCGGGGATAAAGATTCACACGTAAGGTTATATGACAAAAGCTTGGACGCTAAAAGAGAAATAGATAAAGCATTTTCGCCATGGCTTGTATGGTTGGTGGATGTCTGTAGTAACCATTCTGGATGAAAGAAACAGATGAGAACTGCCAGAATAACAAGAACAGTGCATAGTTTTCAATAAAACAGTAAGATAAAAATTGTTAAACAACAACGTGAAAATTTACAAAAGTGCACCCACTCCTTGAATAGTTTGTTGAGTTGAATAATATACCCCAAGGGTTTTTGTTCGGTCTCTTCCATATCTGCTTGAGGAATGTAACAATTCTCAAACGTAGGAGCTCTGGAGCTAACTTGTTCCTGCACATGAAAAACCTACATTTAGTTCAATAAATTCGGAAACATAAGCTTAATTGTATCAGAATCCATGTACTAACTAAATATTTTTTTTAATTAAAATAGTTTGTCATGAGTAACATTGCTAAGAAATGGGAGATGCCAGATGTAATAGCATGGCACAAATCAAATTACTTACGGTTTCTTGGTGGAGTTCTTCTGACCTGTTTGTTGCACCCTCCGGCCTACAGTAAACCTTTAAACACAAGATAGTCCATCAGATATATTTCCGCTAAGTCTAGCAAACTACAAATAAACTCATAAGATTGGATATCCATCTAAATCCACCTTTCTTTTCTTCTGAACTTTCTTTTTTTTTTGGATAAATTTGATGTACTGTCCAACATACCTTCACTTTCTAAGCCAATAGATCCACTCGTCATTAACTTGTCTGGCTCTGAAGGAAACTTGGGAGAATTATTAACACAATGCTTCTTGGTTTCCTTCAATATCTTTAAAGCAATCTTGTAGACTTCATCTGATAAAGATGCAACTTCTCCCAGCTTAACAAAGCGCCTACAGAGATCATCAAAACGTGACATTCAATTATGTATAGCGACACATTTTTCTTTTTCACCCTCGCTATTATTACCGCTCTTTGACCAACGCTTCACATATATACTGAAATGGAATGCAAGAAACATCAGAGTTTTGAAGTACAAGTATATCATGTTTGCATAGGAATCCCTGGTACTCGAATAAATGACAAGAACAACACACATCCAATAACTCTTTGTTCAAAGCAACGAATAAATTTTGTCGTTCTTCAAAATCTTCGACAAGGAATATTGATGTTGTCCCATCTTCTCATTCTTTTCAAAATTGACAAGAAACAGCTCACGGTACCTCAGCTTGGAACTTCTTAGAAGTAGCATCCGTGTAGATCAAGGAAAATTGTTTCTCGAAAGCCAAAGAAGCCCTCAGTATAGGCTGTTTGCTCTGAGATTGCAGATCATCTTGTTCTTCCATATCACATCGATTGTAGAAACTGCTTGTAGAGTTCTAAGAAGTCCTTGAAAGTAGCCTCTGAGTTCATATACTTGTCGAAATGAGAGGCGATACTGCCAGATCTTTCAGGTCCAGACAGTCCAGCTAAACAAATTCCATGAAAATAAATCGGCACCCATTTTTTACGATCCCTAAACAACAACTGAACCCACTCAATTTCATTAAGTTCAAATTTACCAATCATATTTGACCACCTCCTTTCATATTGTTCATCTCTCCAAGAGCTGTGTACGCAATTTCAAAAACTGTCCATAAAACCATCATCTTGACACAAAAGGATTCAACATCTCAGGAATCTTACTCAGCACATTCCACAAACAGAAACAATGACGAGCACTTGGAAAAACTTCAACAACAATGTCACTTAGAAGCATATCCTGATCTGTTATCATCACTCCAGGAGCTTGACCACTGACTGCTTTAAGCCAAGTACGAAATAGCCAAGAATATGTTGACTCACTCTCATCTCCAGTCAAAACACATCCAAGCAACACGTATTGACAGTGATGGCTGACCCCAGTAAAAGGAGCAATTGGGATTCTATATCTGCTCCTAACATAAATATGTTGAAGAGAACAACATCAGAAAAGCTGCAATAGTCATGCTTGGCCTTTGTATCAAGCCAAAAGTCATTTCTACATGATTTTCACTGTTGAAATCAACTGCATAGAAAAAACCAGGCTGCTTATCCTGCATGTCCATAAAATGTTCAAGCAATAACTTTAAGTCTTCCTCTTCTAAATTCATCCGAAGACCTTTCTTTTGATTTGGTAACGCACCAGCAGGCTTGTTCCTTCCCCTTATGCTAATATAAAAATCATCTGTACATATCTCATGGTAATGTTCTTTTACAGAATTATATATAACCCATTTCTCATCTTCTTTCCTCTTCATTTGTAGACCAGCTTTGCAACCCGTCTTTGGACATGATCGTGGGTTTATAGCTGCGCTTTTCTTGCGCTTAGTTCCAAATCTTGAACATGCTACTTTGACATCAATAAACTTTCTCGGATTTTTTTAACAACGGCTAGCTTTTATTGTGATGCCAAATCCCACCGATCGAGCATATTCTTTGTAGAAATAGTACGCAATCTCCTTTGACTCAAATTCCATCCCATTTCTGGACTCACCAACCGTTGCAAAATGCCCTAAACTATGAACAAAGTTCCCACTCGTACTTGCCTCACAAGACCATCTACGTTGCCACTTCTTGTCGGAAGATCTAATTCGACATCTTCAACATCCATGTCATCCAAATTATCAAGACCATCAAAACCTACATTTGATCCAGTTTTTTTTTTCAAGATCTTTCTCCATATACATAGAATCTATCTACACGAGGACCTGTTTTCTTGATACACTCTGAAATGCAGTGACATATAAATTACAAAAAATTACAAATCCGGAAGACACCATGTTCGCTGAAACACTTGTAAAGCAGCTAGTATTGAACACAAACTGTAACACAGTTACAAGTAAACATTCTAGCTCTTGCCAAAAAAATACCAGTTTCCACAATTGTAGCATTTTGAGATTTGCTGATTTCAGATATGCAGCAATTGAATATTACAAATTAGTGCATCACATGATCACATATAATCCAAGAAAGCCCAACACAAAAGCTCCATGATCGGACCAGAATTAAAATCCAACTTCCCAGTTCAATCTCGAAGAAAACAAAAACCCAAAATGCAAAGTTCAAATCAAACCTCTCGAGCTCAAATCGTTTGTATTCGTCGTCTTTGTATTGTATAGTTCCCTGATTCAGCTCTCATGGCACGGAGGTGCAAAAGGGAGCAGCATCGCTTCGCGAGGGATAAAGAAACTGAGCTAATGTCGGAAACTGAACCGCTGAATTTTATTAGTACCTCGCTTGCAACTTTCCCCAGCAGCGAATTCAAAATGAGCACTGAAGAGAATTTAGGAATATAGTTAATAGCAAATCGACCCTTTTATTTTTCTATTGATTTGGGAAAGGTCCCATATTTTAAGAAAACCAAAAAAAAGTGTCAAGAGTCAAAGACGCCGACTTTAGAAAATAATTGAGGTTGATTTGGCAATAATCTTAAACCGGACCCGGTCTTTCCTTTTTAATTTTTTTGTTCAAACCTCTTCTTTCTAGGTCTATTGATTCAAACTTTCTAATAAATTTTAGTTAATTAAATTTTTTTATGACTGTGAAGTTGTTGGGGCTTAGTATAAAAACTTTCGTTTAAAATTCTCTCTTGTGACTTTTTCAGTTTTCTTTTGTAATAACAAAGATAATGAAAAGTCCGAAAAATCATTGGCTACGTTTCTTTGAACTTTGACCCAATGCGGACGTTTCCATTAGCCGCCAATTTGGCTAACTTGACCACTTTTGAATTTTAAATACTTCCTAATACATAAATAAAGAGATACAATTACCATGATTCATTTCAAATTTTATAATGTGTCTAACACGAAAACGTAATTCGTTATGTTAATGGAACTTTGTAATTTAACTAAAACCATTTTTTTTTTTGCTAAGTGGCCTCCGAACAAAAGGGTGTAACCACATAATAAGTTATGAAGTACATATGTCTATAATATAACAGATTTATATTTGGATTGTTTTTATTAATATCATAATTTTTATTTGATTCAGTCTCCAACTAAAACGAGTTGACATTGTGATTTAGCTAATCTGTGCACAATCCGAAACTTCAGATTTATAATTGCATCAACATTTTCTTGTCACACGTAATGACGGTTTCAGGCCGGTGAAGATTCATTTTCCTTTGCACAACTTGGAAATGAAAAAAAACCCATAAAAGCAACGTGATGTGGATTTTCAAACTATACTTAAAAAAAAAAAAAAAAAAAGTGAAAGCGTTTTTGTTAGGGGAATATAAATAGGAAATAAAAGCTGAGGGGTCAAATCCAAAAGAAAGAAATAATATAAGTTTTATTCATGGTGAGGACGGTTTGGTCGGTCGGTGGCTCCATTGGTGGTGTTAGTGGGCCTTCATACTCTCCTTTTTCTGACTAGCCAGCCGTTCAGCCACCGCCTCTCTTTTTGTTCTTCTTCTGTTCTTCCCAAATGACTAATCTGCCCTTTATTTCAATCTTAATACTTTTCTGGTCAACTCCTTTTATGAATTATGAAATACTACGTATTATTTCCTACGTTCCACAAATACTATATTCTTAAGGTTTTATTTTTGTTTTATAAAAAATATCATTTTATATTTCTAATACAAATGTTTAGTAAAAGTTTAAGTTTTATTTTTACTGTTTTAATGTATTTATTAATAAAAAACTATATAATATATTAATAGAAGTTAAAATAGAAAATTTATTTGTTTATTTAATATGTGTGAAAAAATCTTAAACGATATTTTTTAGTGAAATGTAGAGAGTATGTGTGACGTTTTTAATGATGTACTTTTATGATATGTTTTTACTAAGTTAAAGTATCAAAATTATTATAAAGTTATGCACATGTTTTTTTAGGTAAGAAACTATTTTAGTCCATGAATTATAGGCTTACACTATTTAGATGTGTTATTAATCTCTTTCTAGTCTAATCATAACTTTAATAATACAAATACATGCATATATAGATTTCATGGTTTACTTTATGTTATATATTTGATATATTTAGTTTTATTACACATGTCAAAGACTTTTTTTTGTTGCTTTCTAATTGTTGTAAACTTAATCTAAATATAAAGAATAATATTTAATTTTAAATTGTATAAGTCACAACATTAATTGTATATAAGAAATAATATAGGAGAAAACTTAATTTTTCTAAAAAATGATATGTACACAAAATTGAATAAACTTATCATTGTTTAGTGTCAATATACCACATACATTATTGACACACCACTAATTCGTTGTCTTCTCAACCCATAAAATAATAACTACAATTTAAACATTTTTGGCCATTAATAAATATATACACCACATACATTAACGCACCACTAATTCTATTTCTTTTCAATCCATAAGTTAATAACTACTAGTACAATTTAAACATATTTGGTAACTAATGAAAAGAAAGCAAATTTATAGGTAAAAATGATGATGACAGAAACCAAAGGGGGCAAAGTGGGAAATAAAAACACAAAATTGCGACGGTCTTCTCGTCCGCCAGATTTGGCTTTCAAAAAAATATGAAACGACCCCACTCTCTCACTCTCTCTGCTTTATAAACCCCTTAAAGATTCTCTTTCTCTCTCTCTCTCACACACCAAATTTGCATTTCTTCTTTCGTCATCATCTACTCGTTTCTCTCTTTCTGCATTTTTACCAGCTGTGACAAAATTCTGAATATTTAAGGAAAAAATCCAAACAAGGGAGAAAGAACACACAGAGTGAAGTTCAATCTCAGATTCAGCAGCTTCACTTGGTATTGCAAATTCGTGGCCTGTTTTTTATTGTATTTGATTTTCCTAATTCTGTTTTTTTACTCTACGTCGTGATTTTACTCGTTTTTCTTTTCTGGGTTTCTAATCGATCACGAATCGATTCAGATCCTTAGTTTGTAGAAAATTTTGTTGGGTGCTGCTTCGTCTTCTTCTTAGTTACTGATCCTATCATTTGTTTCATTTTGAAACTGATCGATTAGAGTTTCGTGTCTCTCTGTGTTTAGATCTATGATAAATCGAAATCGTTTGCGATAAATCTCTTCTCCCACAGTTAGTATTGTCAGATGGATCATCAAATCAGATTTTAGTACTGTTCAAAGTCAGGATCTTCTGTATTTTGATCGGATTTTGAAGGTTATGTAGTTGATTACGGTACACAAAGGTGAACAAATATTTGGATTGTGGTTACTACTCTAATCTAAACTTCTTTAAACATTTAAGTGGTAGGTTTTGGTAAAAAAGTATTATAGTAATCATCGTCTTTATTCTAATAGACAGATCATACTATTGAATATTTTATACATGGTAATTAGGAGCATGCTTTATTTGTTGGGTGTTAAGCTTGCAACTTTTGAACAAAAAGATTACTTGCAAGTTGCAACCTTACCAGTATTATGTCTTTATCTTATTTAGGCAACGATTACTTGGACCATATTTTAGTAAGTTGACAAATCAAGAAAAACTTATCCAGGATTAGGAAAATTCCTCTTTTGATCGAATATTCTTGGGTTTTATACAATAGCATACAATATGAAATTTGGTTGGATATTGGATCAAGCGAAAATGATGTTTGTGATCCATCAGCATCCATTTCTTATTTGGTTACTCTTCCCCTTAAGATTTAAAATTTCGTGGGTTCTGCTTTGGTTCTTTTCGTATTTTAACCAAAAACTTCGTATGATCTACTAATATAATAATAAATAAAACATAATAACATATGGTCTTTGTTTTCTTGTTACAAAACCAGTGGCCCATGAGTCATCGCTGCATCTGGTCTGCGTACCTTATGATTCTTTACATTCCCTATACTATATACTCATTTAAATATATATATATATATATATATGTATAATGATAATTATTACTATTAGTTTAATATAATTTGCTTTCTAATACTTATTTTGGATACTTTGATAGTTTGTTTTGGCATAGTGAAAAACCTCTTTTCTTTATTTTCTAGAAAAACACATAAGTGCATTGTTTATATACAAAAAGAAAAAACTTTGATGCTGATGGTCTTGGTGGACACTTCACTCATTGTATAATAAGTATGTTTTACTCATTTTAGAGTTTGTTGGCTATTAAAACAGATTCAAACTCTGATTACATCACATGACAGCACCCATAATACCTATTGATCTTTGTCTTCTCCTGATTGTTTTGGATTCTTTAGCTTTTCTGATCTAATAATTTGTCCTTTTTTAAAAATTAAAACTAAACAAAATTAAAATTTCTTTTTTTTTTGAATTGGTATTTCATATAGTTGTAATAAGAGATGATGTATACCTGTTGACTGTTACAATATATATCTTATCTTGTTTGTTTCCTATCTCTTACTTGCAAGCTACTGTTTTTTTTTTTTTTTTTTGATGTAAAGGACTTTAAATCTGATGTAAGTAGAAGTACATCATCTTCTGAGATTTCTTCACATGCGATATCATTTTTTCCTTTCATTCTGCAGAATTAAGAGTGACCGTAACTGTTCAATCATAGAATGGAGGAAGCAACTCATGTAGCGAGTTCCGAGGTCCCTGTGGTGAAAGGTGATGCTGATGACCTTAAGACAGTTGATGTTTCCGTGAAGGTAATGATCATTTAGTGTTCAGTTTGCTCATGACTATAAGGAATTCTTTCTGTAAATCGATGTGAGTCTTGCAAAGATTTTTACTTGTTTTAACGTCTTCAGTCTCCCGTGTGTCTATGAAGCTTCTTAGTAGCGTCCAAAGATGTAAGTATTGTCTCGATCTATTGCAGGCTGTGAATGGAGAAGTGCCAAAGGAAAATAAAGAAGAGGAAGATGGGGAATTCATAAAAGTTGAGAAGGAAGCTTTTGATGCTAAGGATGATGCCAAGAAAGCAGAGCATGTTCCTGTTGAAGAGGCAAAGGAAGTTTCAATTGAAAGAAGCTCGAGTGGTTCACAAAGAGAACTACATGAATCACAAGAAAAGGCGAAAGAACTAGAGGTCGAATTGGAAAGAGTAGCAGGGGAACTGAAACGGTATGAATCTGAGAATACCCACTTGAAGGATGAGCTTTTGTCTGCCAAAGAGAAGTTAGAGGAAACGGAAAAGAAGCATGGAGAGCTCGAAGTTGTACACAAGAAGCAGCAAGAGAAAATTGTTGAAGGGGAAGAGAGACACAGCTCACAGTTAAAGTCCTTGGAAGATGCTTTGCAGTCCCATGATGCCAAAGATAAGGAACTAACTGAAGTTAAGGAAGCGTTCGATGCGTTGGGTATAGAACTCGAGAACTCGCGAAAGAAGTTGATAGAGTTGGAGGAGGGGCTAAAACGTTCAGCTGAAGAGGCTCAGAAATTTGAAGAGCTGCATAAGCAAAGCGCGTCTCATGCTGACTCTGAGTCGCAGAAGGCTTTGGAATTTGCAGAGCTGCTTGAATCGACAAAAAAGAGTGCCAAAGAAATGGAGGAAAAAATGGCTTCCCTGCAACAAGAAATCAAGGAGCTGAACGATAAGATTTCAGAAAACCAAAAAGTTGAAGCGGCCTTAAAGAGTAGTGCGGGAGAATTAGCTGCAGTGCAAGAGGAATTGGCACTTTCAAAATCTCGTTTGTTGGAGACGGAACAAAAAGTGTCTTCCACAGACGCCCTCATTGATGAATTGACTCAGGAACTTGAGCAGAAGAAAGCTTCCGAATCTCGGTTCAAGGAAGAGTTATCCGTTCTCCAAGATTTGGATGTTCAGACCAAAGATCTTCAGGCTAAACTTTCTGAACAGGAAGGTATTAATTCAAAGCTTGCGGAAGAGCTCAAGGAGAAGGAACTGCTGGAATCGTTATCGAAAGACCAAGAAGAGAAGCTGAGAACTGCAAATGAGAAGTTAGCCGAAGTGTTGAAAGAAAAAGAAGCGCTTGAAGAAAATGTAGCAGAGGTCACGAATAGTGCAGAAAAGGTAAAAGAGGTCTGCAATGAACTAGAAGAGAAACTGAAGACCACAGAAGAGAATTTTTCCAAAACAGATGCTCTTCTGTCTCAAGCTTTGTCAAACAACTCTGAACTTGAACAGAAACTGAAATCGCTGGAGGAACTTCATACTGAAGCTGGATCTGTAGCAGCAGCTGCTACCCAGAAGAATCTTGAGCTAGAGGATGTTGTTCGGTCCTCTACTCAAGCAGCGGAAGAAACCAAATCACAGATAAAAGAGTTGGAGACACAGTTCGCTGCAGCTGAACAGAAGAACGTGGAGCTTGAGCAGCAACTGAACTTATTGCAGCTGAAAAGCAGTGATACAGAACGGGAGTTGAAAGAACTCTCTGAGAAAACATCTGAACTAAAAACTGCTATTGAAGTTGCCGAGGAAGAGAAAAAACAGGTGACCAGTCAGATGAAGGAATACCAAGAAAAGGCATCTGAATTGGAATCGTCTCTGAACCAATTATCGGCCAGAAATTCAGAGCTTCAAGAAGATTTGAGAATCGCTTTGCAGAAGGGTGCAGAGCATGAAGACCGTGCTAATACAACTCACCAACGCAGCATTGAATTAGAAGGTCTGTTTCAAACATCACAGTCAAAACATGAAGACGCAGAAGGAAGATTGAAAGACTTAGAGCTTCTACTCCAGACAGAAAAATACAGAATTCAGGAACTTGAGGAGCAAATCAGCTCACTAGAGAAGAAGTGCGGGGAAACTGAAGCAGATTCTAAAGGTTACTTGGGTCAGGTGGCTGAGCTTCAATCCACAGTAGAGGCATATCAAGTGAAAAGTTCGAGCCTTGAAGCTGCTTTAAACATTGCAACTGAGACCGAGAAAGAACTGACCGAAAATCTAAACACTGTTATGGGTGAGAAAAAGAAATTAGAAGATACAGTGAATGAGTACAGCGTGAAGATCAGTGAGTCTGAGAATCTGTTAGAAGGTCTCAAGAATGAATTGGATGTCACACAAGGAAAGTTGGAGAGTATTGAAAATGATCTGAAAGCTGCTGGCTTACGGGAAAGCGAAGTAATGGAAAAACTGAAGTCTGCTGAAGAGAGTCTTGAGCAGAAAGGAAGAGAAATAGATGAAGCTATGACAAAAAGAATGGAGCTTGAAGCTTTGCATCAGTCTTTAAGTAAAGACTCAGAGAATAAACTTCAAAAGGCAATGGAGGATTTCACGAGCAGAGATACAGAGGCCAGTTCTTTGACTGAGAAATTGAAGGACTTGGAAGGCAGAATAAAATCATATGAAGAGCAATTGGCTGAAGTATCTGGGAAATCTTCTTCTTTAAAAGAAGAACTTGAACAGACCTTGGGAAGACTGGCAGCTGCAGAATCTGTTAATGAGAAACTCAAACAAGAGTTTGATCAGGCACAAGAAAAATCTGTGCAGTCATCATCAGATACTGAACTACTAGCAGAGACAAACAACCAGCTCAAGATCAAAATTCAAGAGCTTGAGGGGTTAATAGGTTCTGGTTCTGTCGAGAAGGAAACTCTATTGAAGAAGTTAGAAGAGACAATGGAAAGGTTTAATCAGAAAGAAACAGAATCTAATGACTTGGTGGAAAAGTTAAAAACACATGAAAACCAAATCGAGGAATACAAAATGCTGGCTCATGAAGCATCAGGAGTTGCGGAAACTAGAAAAGTTGAGCTTGAAGAGGCTCTATCAAAATTGAAGAATCTTGAGACTACTATTGAAGAGCTCGTAGCCAAATGCCAGGGGCTTGAGAAAGAAAGCGGGGATCTGGCCGAGGTGAATTTAAAGTTGAACCAGGATTTAGCCATTCATGGATCAGAGGTCAACGAGTTGCAGACAAAGCTCTCTGCCTTGGAGGCTGAGAAGGAGCAAACATTCAATGAGCTTCAGACTTCAAAGACGATCATTGAAGATCTAACAAAGCAGCTTACCTCTGAATGGGAGAAATTACAGTCACAGGTAACATTCTGAATTTACAGTGCCACAGTTTTGTGGTCTGTTGTACTATCTTGAGAATGCGAGACCACTTTATGTTGCAGATTTCTTCCCACGCTGAGGAAAACAACCAAGTCAATGCAATGTTTCAGACTACCAAGGATGAGCTTCAATCAGTTATTGCCAAGCTTGAAGAACAACTAACTGTAGAGAGCTCTAAAGCTGATACTCTGGTGTCCGAGATTGAGAAGCTCAGGGCAGTGGCTGCTGAAAAGTCCGTTCTGGAATCACATTTTGAAGAACTTGAAAAAACTTTGACAGAGGTCAAAGCTCAGCTGAAAGAAAATGTAGTGCATTCATCTCAGACAGACAAAATTATCTATATCATAGATTCATAATTAAGGATCCATATATAAAAGTATTGGTTTACTGATTGATAATGTTTCTACAGGTTGAAAATGCAGCTGCTGCGTCTGTAAAAGTGGCGGAACTGACCTCAAAACTGCAGGAACACGAACATATCGCTGGTGAACGAGATGTGCTCAATGAGCAAGTGCTTCAGCTTCAGAAAGAGCTTCAAGCGGCTCAGAGTTCCATTGCTGAACAGGTTATTGATCTTTCTTTTGTTTGAGTTTTATATATCTCAGATAACATTTTCGGATTTCTTTAAAACTCTGAAGTTTGATGATAATATAAAAAAGGCAATCCATCTTCCCTCATTATGTCACTAAGCTTTGAAAACGTTTCCATCGAAATAGAAACAAGCACACTCCCAGAAGCATTCAGAGCTGGAGTCTGCATTAAAGAAATCACAAGAAGAGATCGAAGCTAAGAAAAAAGCAGTCACTGAATTTGAATCTATGGTCAAAGATCTTGAACAGAAAGTGCAGCTCGCGGATGCTAAAGCTAAGGTCAGTCATAATATCTCCGCGCAGAGCTGTTTGACTGATAACATACATACATTCAATGCATATATCATTACATCTAGAGGAAAAAACTCATAAGATCCGTAAAATATATCTGACTCAAGTTCTGTCAAGACTGAGCTTCTTGCGTCATTACCATTTTCTGCTATCTATAGTGTCGGAATTACGGAAATAGTGATTTCATTATTGCCTATTCTAGCGAAAGCACCATGGAAAGAAACCTTGCATTATAGCTAAAGTACCAGTTTTTCAAAACGTGGAAGCAAACTTATTAATAATCAATACCAAACTTGCAGGAAACGGAGGCAATGGAGGTTGGTATTAAATCTCGAGACATTGACTTGTCCTTTTCTTCTCCAACTAAACGTAAGAGCAAGAAGAAATCAGAAGCATCTCCCTCTTCTTCTTCTTCGAGCAACGTTACTACTGCTACACAAACAGCCTCAACGTCGCATCTCATGACAGTGAAGATCATCACTGGAGTGGCTCTAGTTTCTGTTATCATTGGTATAATCCTTGGGAAAAAGTATTAGTCTCGTATTCTCAGTGTGGCGTGATGTTCATATTGTGAAGTTAAGGTCTCTCCTTCATTTGTTTTTTTGGGGGTTTTTGAATTTTGAAAGCAGAACTTATGAAGCTTTGTGAATATGCTTCTCTCTGCCAATATTTGCTTGTGGTCGATTTTTCTGTTTATTGGGTCTAGGGATTTTGTTTGTACCAGCTCTTGCTTGTAGGTCAAGCACTTGTCCAGATATTGTATTAAATTAAACGAAAGAATTCGATAATTATCCAACTAAACCGGTTGGTTTTTAGAATAAACCCGGTTCAATCCACCCATATTGCCCTATATAACACTCCAATGATCGTCTCTTTCCTCAGACTTCTCATTTCCCTCTCTTTCACAGTACACTGAGAACAAGAAGATGACTCTAAACATGGCGGAAACCCTAGAAACCCTAATCGATAACTCCAAAGAAGCCGATTACTCCTACGATCTTGAAGAAGATGACATTGATCTCTCCCTCCTTCGTCTCAACAGCTTCGGAAACTCCTCCGATCGCCGCCGTGCGAACTCTTCTCCTCCGCAGTTTCAATCGTGCGGATCTTTCGGCTCATCTTCAACCACCGCCACTACTAGCCCCGTGAAACGTCCATCGCCGGAATCGAAGGAAGCTGACGAGCCAAGACGCAAGAAACTGTTTAGTCCACGACCTGAGGAAGAAGAAGAAGACGCGAATCTCATGGGATATTGTAAGATTCCGCTTTCAGTGGTTGATCTCAATCCGAATCGAATCCGTTCGCCTCTGTACAAGCGATCTTTATCCGATACATTTGCTTCGCCCGTTGGATCTATACTCGGGTCAGGTTATACACGAAACGACGTCGCTCAAGAAACATCACCTTCTTCGGGTAATCTCCCTTCTCTCCCGCCACGTCCACCGATGTTCAGGAGGTCCGTCTCCGATGTTTCTCCGGCACCTTCCTCCAAGGCTCTTCTAGAAACCTCTGACGCCAACAAGGTTAAAATGATTATATAGTCTTTTTCCATGTTCTGTTATCTGATTCGTATAAGAATTCTGGATTCTGGTAGACTCGAGAACGAAGTTTCAGTTTCTTGTTGTTAGCACTGATCGTATAGAGATAAACTTGACTTGTGTCTTTCCAAGTAGAAATTTTCTTTTAGCTCAAAATGGTGATTGTGGCAGCAGATGCTGTATGTTATCAAGGATGGAGTTCGTGAATTGGATCAATGGTGTAACAAGCTCCTTAAGTACGGTGAAGCAGTCTCCACTGTGAAACAAGACTATTTCAGTCCTAAGGTTCGAATCTTCTAAACGCACAACCCCAATGGAACCTTTCTGATATCATGACTTTGGTGCGCACTTACTTGTCTCTTATATATAATCTTTGAATTGAAGTCCTGTTTTTGAGCACTATGATTGTTTATTGCGGTGCAGGCAGAAGATGAGGTAGTACAAGAGGAGCAACATAAAGAGTGTAAAGAAGGTGTGAAGGTGGATAGAGTCGGCGAGGCTTTTGTGGTTGAGATAAATTGTCCATGCGGAAGAAACTACCGAACCCTCTTCTCAGGCCGTGACTGCTACTACAAGCTCTTGTAGAATGGTGACTTGTTGCAGTTGTTGACAGTCACATTCTTTGACTCATGCTCTCTGTGTATTCATCACAAAGGGTTTCTGTCGATAAGACATAGATACACTGTTTCATGTTTGTATAGATACCACATTGTTCCATTGTCATATACTCTTGTGGATTCGCTTACCAGAAATACTCTGAAACGTGTGTGAACTTGATAACCCGTGTTATGTGTGAACTTGATTGATCAAATATCTCAATTTTTTTTCTTTTTTTCTTTTAGTTTAAATGTTGAAAACCAGTTCCTGAGAATATAGTTTAGTGTACGACCAACAAACCAAAACCCTTCTATATATAAATTTGGTCTATGAGTGGACTATTAATTTATCCCAAATAAATAAAACCATACCCTAAAGATATAAAATAGTAATAACATAGGTTCAAGAATTGATTGTAAGACCTAGGTGACCGACTATGACTTGCTCTAACGAAGGGGATTCTTATTTGTACAAATGGTATAGGTGATAGTGAAAATGGTCGGACCTAGGGCTGGATGTTCGGGCACTCGTTTGGGTTTGGTTCGATGTTTTCAAATTTTTGGGTTTAGACCTGAATAACCTATTTAGATATTTTATATTTTTGGATTAGGTTCGGGTCGAATTCGAGTTTACCCAAAGACCTAAAAATTCGGAAATTTTGTATTCGAATCTATACAAATATTCGAAAATTCTCAAAAAACTCATATATTTTTATCTGAGTATACCTAAAAGTAACTGAAATACCCGAAAATATCCAAAATATCCGGAAAGTCTGAATAGTTTGGGCATTTGGGTATATTATGTACCTATATTTAGAACATATTCGGATATTGGTTCGGGTTCGGGTTTGGATCGGCTTTGGGTTCGGTTTTCGAATTTTCGGGTCTTGAGTTTAGGATCCGTTTGGATATTTTAAATTTTCGGATTAGGATTTTGGTCGGATTTTCAATTCGGATAAAGTTTTCGGTTTCAAATATTATGCCCAAACCTAGCCGGACTATCTTGTGCAATGTCTATTTTTTGAATTAACGTTGGTTTTCACATGCTATGATGTTCATATCAATTTGTAGTATTAGTGTTTGAAATGTTTTGTCGACTCCAAGTGATTTAAAACACTTCGAGTTGAACCACAAAGACTCATTGCATACTGATTCTTTTACTTTGATGGTTTGTTGACTTGTTCCAATGTATTCCTCACAAATTTTAGCTCATTGTGATGGATTAATCGACATCATATCAAATCATCCCAACATCTTGTATCGCATTGACCATGGAATAAATCCTCAAAACAATCAATCTAATAAACATGAAAAAGAAATCAAAACTAAAACAGAGTATTGAAAAAACTACTTTATCCAAGAAAATGGGGAATATAGTGTTGATAACTACTAAGCTATTGCTAATGAATTTTTTTAAAAATATGTAAATACCCTTAAATTTACCAAAAAAATAAGGCAAAAATAAGTAGTTGAAATATTCGAAAACACCAAAAAACTCTGAATATTTTTACCTTTTAATATACTTAAAAGTAATTGAAATATCTGAAAATATCCGAAATAACCAAAAATCCCAAATATATTGGACACTTGGGTTATTACAAATATAAATATTAGGGCTATATTATTAATATGACGTATATTTCGGGCATCTTCGGATACATGTTCGGCTTCGGGTTCTAGTTTGAGTTTAGGACCCATTCATTTAATTTTAAATTTCGGGTTTTAATTCAAATTGGGTTTTCCGGTTCGGGTCTGGTCTTCGAGTTTGGGTACTATGCCCAGACTTACTTTACTGATACATCACATTTTGTTTCATCCAATATTATTCTTAAACTTGAAAGATGAGATCAAATCAAAAGAGGAGAATTCTACAAACTTCAGTTTTTCTGCAAAAAGCAAAAACAAATTAATTTAAGAACTTATATATAAATTTTGTTAATACCAAAATATATATAGAAAAAATTATAGAATAACATTTAACATGAAATACATTATATTATTTGATTTAGTAACAGAAAATAAATAAATAAATAAATATATATATAATTTGATTTAGTAACCAAAACTTGAAACGGATAATGAATAATTCTAAATTTTCGGATTAGGATTTTGGTCGGATTTAGGATCCGTTTGGATATTTTAAATTTTCGGATTAGGATTTTGGTCGGATTTTCAATTCGGATAAAGTTTTCGGTTTCAAATATTATGCCCATACCTAGTCGGACTATCTTGTGCAATGTCTATTTTTTGAATTAATGTTGGTTTTCACATGCTATGATGTTCATATCAATTTGTAGTATTAGTGTTTGAAATGTTTTGTCGACTCCAAGTGATTTAAAACACTTCGAGTTGAACCACAAAGACTCATTGCATACTGATTCTTTTACTTTGATGGTTTGTTGACTTGTTCCAATGTATTCCTCACCAATTTTAGCTCATTGTGTAATGACCCCGATTCGATCGTATTGACTAAGTCGTGTCGCCCACTGTGGTGGATTCTTTGTCAGCATCTTCTGGAGTGGTCTTGTTAGTTGCGAAAGTTTCGGGATAAAGTCGCCAACATAATTGATGACCCCAAGGAACTGCTGGATTTGTCTTCTTGTGAGATTTTCTTCAGGAAAATCCAGAAGTGTTGTTGCAAGATGGGCTTGTGGTGCAAATTGTCCATTTGTGATTTGCATCCCAAGGAATTCAATGTTGGGCTGGGCTATGATCATCTTTCGGGCTGAGAGCATGACTCCGTATTGTTTTACGATGCTGTGGAATTGTTGGAGAGACTCAATATGTTCTTTGTCGTTTGTCGAGAACAGGAGAATGTCGTCAATGTATACCAAGGCTATGTGCAAAATGGGCTTGAATATTTTTAACATCGCTTGTTGGAATAAGGACGGTGCTGTTTTAAGTCCGAATGGCAGACGTTCCATTGGAGATGTCGATTTGGCAAACAGAACGATGTTTTGTATCTTTCTTCTAGGTTTACTCCTAGTTGCCAAAATCCTGATTTGAGGTCGAACTTTGAGAATATTGTTGCCCCTTGAAGATGTTGAAAAAGTGCATTTCTGTTTGGCAGAGGAAATCTGATATCTTGTAGATATTGATTCAGTGGTTTATAATCAATAACTAGTCTTAACTTTCCCCTTGCCTGTTCCGCACGGTTGTTGACGTAAAATGCCTTGCACGCCCATGGTGAATTTGTGGCTGAGATGATTCCTTGATCCATAAGCTGGTCGCATTCTTTATTAGCTTACGTTAATAGGTCAGGAGGCATCCCTACATGGCTCGCCTTTGTAGGGACTGTGTGAATGCTTTCTTTGAACGGTAGG
>SMJT01000063.1:778243-834574 GCA_004349715.1 Crucihimalaya himalaica | reverse complement strand
AAATCGACAAAATCGACATTCGCAGCTCTCAAGCAAATCGACAGAAGAATCGAAGAGGAAAAAAGATTGTTTTTTCACACAGAGCAGCGACTGGAGTAGCTCGGAGGTTGCAGAAAGTAATCACGCCGATTAGAGAGAAGATAATGTAGACGAGTATTGAGCAGTACACTGTACGCACGTGACGGAGGCCATGGCGATAGAAGTAGCGCCAGAGTATCTCCGGGTGAGATTAGAGTCGAGGAATCTGATTCTCCCGCCTTCGATGGGATCAATTTCTTCTCTAGACTTGCAGCTACGAGCGATGGGTTTTTGGAGATCAAATCACCTAATCCGGAGCCAGAGAATCCGAGTTGTTCGAAAAATCGAAGTTTGGGTTCTAAGATCTTCTCAGCGTTGCAGAAAATGACATCTGGACGAACTCGGATCCAGTTCTGGATTCGGAGAAATCATGGTTTATGAGGAACTAAGTCACGTATTGAGGCTGTTCTAAGGATTTTGGAATTTGGGCTTTGTGATGATATTGTATTCGGTAATCGAAGAAGGAGTATTAGGTTTTTGTAATTTTGGTCCATTATTTTGTATTGGATTGGTTTTGGTTAACTCAATAAACCATTTCAACCAAACTCATTTCAACCCAATCCATTAAACCCATAAACCATTTTAACCCATTAACTCATTAAGACTCAAATTTCAAACTCAATAAGTTTATGAGTTGGTTTGGATTGAATTGATCAATAAATTTTGATCCATTTTGACACCCCTAATAAAACCATTAGAAAAAGAATAACTAATTTATTTATTTTCTAAATATTACAAAAATATAAAATTAACACTTTATTTAAAAATATAAAACTAACATTTATAAAGTCATTAGATAAGGAAAACTGTTATAATCTATATTTAATTTTTTGTAAAAGAGTAAAAAGAGAAATTACAAAAATAAGGAACTAAATTCAATTACGTTATTTAAAAAAATGATCTTCTTACATAAAATATAAATTGATTATTAATCAACAAAAACACCAATATAAAATTAAACAAATTAATATTGATATATTGATATATTTATATATAAAAAAGATTACTTCTTTTCTTAAAAGATAAAACTTCCAATTGATTTAAAAATTTTCTAATACTAAAAAAAAAAATTGTCAGTATTGAACTCTATATAAACAACTCACTTCAACAAACTCATTAGCTTTTACTTTATTATATTAGGAAAACATTTCTTCTTCTTTTTAATTTGATAATTTTTTTTATTTAACTATGAGGTTGTCGTTATTTAATGATTATTGATTATTAGCTTGTATATATATATATATATATATATAATGATAACATTTTTTCTAATTTTAAGTTGTTTTTCTTCTATTTTTCAGAAAATGACTATGATAAAAAAGGCAATAAGTAAATATTATCTAACACTAGATCAGCTAAACTAAAAATGGTAGTACGTCTTACTAAAAAGTGAGAAGCGAGAAATTTTAAAAAAAAATAATGAGCTTATAGGATTGAATTTTTTCCTACTTGATGAAAAGGTAAAATATTTATTAATTTCAACCCAAATATTTTCTGATTTATTATTTAGTTATTTAAATTATTTATCTAAATTGTATTATTATTTCTTATAAACTAATAATTTCTGTTTTAACTTTATGTATTACACTAAATTAAAAATAAAAAGTTAGACCCAAAGTTATTGTATTGCAAGTAAATCCAAAATTAAAACTATAAATACATCTACACTGAATATAATATATAATAATAAATGTAAATAATTAGATTATATAAAAACTTTACTAAATTCAATAATATAATATTTAAATATTTGTAAATATAATAACTTATAATAAAAAGTAAATAATTTTATAAATTGGTCTAACATTTATATCAAATGATTTAATAACACCTATAACATATTTACAAATATGGTTTTATATTGCATGTTGTGCTCAATATTTATATATTTAGAAAATAATTAACATTGATGTTTTTTAAATATGAAACATTTTTTTGATTTTAATTAAGTTTTAAAATAAAATTTTTAAATTAAGTACAATAATTTCAACTTAAACCCGTGTAACACACAGGTCCATATCTAGTATATATATATATATATATATATATAGATTTGATAAAGAAATGTCATATTTTAACAACAAAGTTATTAAAATGATGATGTGTGTTATTGTTTTGATTTAATTGGTTGTCTTTTTAAATTAGGTGTCAAATGATGTGGTAGATAGGAGAATGATTTGGCAAAAAATGAGTTGAACTGTATTATTTGTTATAATTTGATTAATTACTTAAATGAGATGTGGTATTCTCCCCTTGCTTGTTTACCTATGACATCGATAGGATTATAAATCAAATATTATTTCTAAGCAATACCAATAAACAACAAAGAGATATAATGTTCGATCATGTAATATTAATCTTGACAAGAAATTATCTACATGATAAGATAAAATGTGTATCACAAACACAAAGGCTATAGCTCAGTTAGGTAGAGCACCTCGTTTACACGTGCGCCAAAGTTTTTCAGAGGACAGGGTACAAATATCTAAATTTGATATTTTTAGATACTTTTTCAGACCTGTTGCGGATACTAAATATCAGTCAAAAATTTGTATCCATTTTTCATGATATTATGCATGGATTAGATATATCATGGCGAATTCTTCAGAAAAAATTGTGTCTTCCTCAAAGGAATCTGATAAGTGAGCTTTCGTGTAAGTCTTTACATAATCTTCTTCTGTCCGAAGAAATGATTCATCGAAATAATGAGTCATCATTGATATCGACACATCTGAGATCGCCAAATGTTCGTGAAGTCCTCTATTTGATCTTGTTGTTGCTGGATATATCGTTCGTACACATTTTCTCTCAACTCTTTGTAACACCAAAAAGCTAACCGTATGACTTTAGATTTTTAGTGTATTGATTATTTTGGTTTTCTCGATATTATTCGTATCCGATAAACCGAATAGACGAACAAACCCGGTTCAGATTGGTTCGATTTGAATTATGTTCTTTCTTAGCGAGAGATCCTTAAACGCTTAAACCCTTTCGATTGAAAATTTTCCTGAGATTTGGGAGTGTCCTAAACGCATACACTTGCTCTGTCTCGCTGATCAAGCTCAAATCAAGAAGAAGAAGGAGGAGGAGGAGGAGGAGGAGCAGAGAAATGGTGAATAAACCTTGGAAGATAAATCCAAGGCCACTTCTAGAGTTCTCAACAACCATGTCCAACGCCACCGTGTTCCTCAGCCGCTCATCCTCCATGGTCCTCGTGGTGTTGGCAAAACCACCCTAATTCTTTTCGTAAATCTACCCTTTCAAATCCCTAAATTCCCCAATTTTTCGAAAGATCTTAGCTTTGATTCGTTCCGATCTCATTCTTTTTAGGTCTTCTCGGAGACTGGAACAAAGGGCCTCATATCGCTGCCTATGTAGATTTTGCGCAATCAATAACGGAACACCATCCAGATCACCACCAATCATATCCATGGACGTCTTGGACCAGTGTTTACCCACCATCACCATTGTTGTCGAATTGCAAAACTGTTAGGTGATGACCCTAACAAAAGATAAGCAGACCTTAAGAGAAGAGAAGAAGAGATAAGTGTCGAGAGAAAGAAGAGAGAAAGAGGGATAAGAGGCTGAATAATACTTGTTTAATTTCATGAGGATCCCTAAGATTAGGGATTTCCTTTAAATACATAGGATAGTTCTTAAACCGACAACGTAATACTTAAAACGACATAGTTTTCATTATTGAAATAACTTGAAACCCTCTAGTAGAGCCAAAGGTTCTTACTCTTTGACTCCACCTTAGCCACACTTGCTTTCTTTGTCTCTTCTCCACTGTCGGATCCTTCTTCCTTTGGTTCTTGCCTTCTTCTTCATGAAGGCCACATGCACTCTCAACCTATCAATACTCCTCCGCAGAAGACCGACCTTGTCCTCAAGGTCAAAATCAGGAAACTGTCGTATCAATGTTGATAAGGGCTCCCAAGTAGATTCACTTGACGGTAATCCTGTCCACTGCACCAAGACCTCTGTTTCAGTGCCAGCCTGGTTTCTGCAGATATCCAGCAGTGTGTCCGGTTCAGTTGCCCATTCCAAAGAAGGTGTGAGAATGGCAGGCAACTCCTGAGGACTATAGGCTGTTGGAACTGCCCTTTTTAGCTGTGAAATGTGAAAAACCGGGTGGATGTTGCTGTGAGCTGGGAGGTTCAACTTGTAAGCTACCCGTCCAATCCTCTTTGAGATTTGATATGGACCGAAATACCTCTGTGCTAACTTCTCATTCCTCCTCTGCACCAGTGACTTTTGTCTGTAAGGTCTCAGCTTTAAGTAAACCCAGTCCCCTTCTTCATACTCTACTAGGCGTCTGTGTTTATTAGCTTCTTTCTGCATTATATTCTGAGTCAGCTCCATGTTCTCCCTCAATTCTACCAACAAACTGTCCCTGTCTTTAAGCAACTCTTCAACATTAGCGTTTACTGTTGGGGTATCCCCATAACGCAGTAACTTCGGAGGGGCTCTGCCATACACCGCGAAGAAGGGGTGTTTTTGATGGCTGAGTGGTAGGAAGAGTTGTACCAAAACTCAGCCCAAGGTAGCCACTGAGCCCAAGATGAAGGTCTTCTGCTTGTGAAGCACCTTAGGTAGGTTTCTAAGCACCTGTTGACCACCTCCGTTTGCCCATCGGTTTGGGGGTGATAGGCTGTGCTTTTGCTTAGAGAGGTACCTTGGATTTTGAATAACTCAGACCAGAAGTTGCTGAGAAAAACTCTGTCTCTATCGGACACCAAAGTCTCGGGAAAACCATGCAATTTCACGACTTCTCTTATAAATGCTTCAGCTACTGTCTTTGCGGTGAAGGGATGCTTAAGAGCTATAAAATGGCTGTATTTACTCAGCCGTTCCACCACTACCAGTATGGAGTTGAGCCCTCGGGATTTAGGCAATCCTTCCTGATATATCATGGTTTTTACCCGTTTTTAGCCATGATATAAGTCCTTTTTGTNAAACACTCTCTAATAACAGAAATCTCGCCCTAATCTATATTTTCATAACTATTTGTCATTAGTCCATACCAGGTTTAACAATTGGCTCCGTCTGTGGGGAAAGTTTAGAGATTTCTTAAACGCAAAGAGTGGATTCAACAATGACCGGTTCAACGCCACCACCATCACCAACCGCGAGGGAGCCAGCGCCGACGTCGGCCTTGAACCTAGCGGAGGCAAACCAAGCTACCGCATGGGTCTCCGAACACAGACCTCGAGTCCTACTTGCCGAGGTAGTCCGCACATCAAGCCCGACTACTATGCTCAGAACCACCCCAGCACGAAACCCAAGTCAGGGCCTCATCTTGGTCCCACCGTCTGACTACCAGAGCAGTCTCTTGATGATGCACCAACGGAAGGAGGACAGCTCGCGATGACGAACAGCCTATTGCAAACCTTAGTCGCATAAATGGCGGAGTTAGCCTGAAGAAACAAAGAACACTTCGCCGAACTCGCTGCAGGCTAGAATATCTGTCACGAGCGTCTGGACAACCTCGCACCCCAAAAGCAACCAAACGCAGGAGCACAGGGCTGAAGATGACTTTCGACGACTCCCAAACTCAATGGGCAACGCGTCCTCTATCTCCAACAAGCAAGTCGAAGGGTTCATTCGCACCAGCCACAACCCTGGGGAACCACGACGCTCAACCCCCAAATCTTCCCAAAGAGCCGACGAGCGCCTGACAACTCATAGGTCGCTCGGCGAAGGACCACCCCGACCTGACCAAGAAACCCTACGAAGGGTTGTCATCGACCAAGAGCGCGACCACGAGATTGCAACTATGAAGGCGGAGCTGCAAAGGATGACTTCTCACGTTCACCATGACATCAGCTCGGCCCCAGAGATTGACCGCGTGCTCCGTGAGACGCATATCACCCCCGTTCACCGTGAGCCTCCAGAACACGCCGATACGGCATCCTGGGAAAGTGAAACTCCAGTCCTACTGAGGAGTAACGGACCCCAAGGAATATCTGAAGTCATTTTTCATCGCGATGGGACGCCACCAATTTGCTCTCGAAGAGCTGCCGTTTCAGATGACGCCGCTCTACCCACTCTGCGTAATGGGCTTTGGTTCGAGTCACCATTCAAGGAGGACATGAAAGTAAAAAAGCCTCGCACACTAGAGGACGCCCTGCACCGAGCCTCCATCTTTTTGGAGATTGAGGAAGAACGGGCGACCAATGCCAAAAAGCACGCTCCAGCCAAGGCGACTGTGCCAAAGGATAAGGCGTGGGAAGAATATTTCGAGTCTCGCCAACATTATGACGAGGACTCTATCAAACAGAGAGCAAGGTGAAATGGGCAAGCGCTTTCCTCATCGACAACTCTGCGACCACCCTGAGCTCATACAACGCCCCTACTACTTTTAATGTACGTGAAGAGCAGCCCAGTGCAGTACGGCAGCAAGCACTGCCACTCTCTTGGAATAAGTGGCAGAATCCAAACTACCAGCAGAGGGACAACGACTCCTACTACGAGTATCTTAAAATAAAGGGTCACCCGACCTCCCAATGTCGATCTCTCCATGAAATCCTCCTTGCCCAATACGAAAAGGGGGAAGTAAAACTCAATGACCGAGCGCCACGAGGATACTCCAATCATTGTAACAACGAGGGAAACAGAAGGCGAGGAAACGACATGTGCCAGTAGTTCGGTGACCAACGCCTAGAAGACGACACCGATCAAAATCTCGCGATCAAAATGACGACCGAGCACCCCGAGCTATCCAAGAAGAAGCCCCAAGAGCACGGGCTACAGATGACCAGGATATGCCGCAAATACTTCCACCCCCAAGGCAACTCGTTGGGATGATCATGTGCGGGCTCTTGTCATGCAATGATTCAGTACGGACGATCAAGTCGGCTGAACGCCAGGTAGAAGCGGCTAAAAGATGACAGCACGTGTGACCCTGGCGTCGACGACGCAAGGAGGGCTCTGTTAGGTGATAACCTTAACAAAAGATAAACGAACCTTAAGAGAAGAGAAGAAGAGATAAGGTTCGAGAGAAAGAAGAGAGAAAGAGAGATAAAGAGGCTGAATTATACTTGTTTAATTTCATGAGGATCCCAAAGATTAGGGATTTCCTTTAAATACATAAGATAGTCACTTAAACCGACAACGTATTACTTAAACGACATAGTTTTTATTATTGAAATAACTTGAAACCCTCTAGTAGAGCTAGAAGTTCTTACTCCTTGACTCCACCTTAGCCACACTTGCTTTCTTTGTCTCTTCTCCACTGCCGGAGCCTTCTTCCTTTGGTTCTTGCCTTCTTCTTCATGAATGCCACATGCACTCTCAGCCTATCAATACTCCCCCGTAGAAGACCGACCTTGTCCTCAAGGTCAAAATCAGGAAACTGTTGTATCATCGTTGATAAGGGCTCCCAAGTAGATTCACTTGACGGTAATCCTTTCCACTGCACCAAGACCTCTATTTCAGTGCCAGCCTTTTTTCTGCGGATATCCAGCAGTGTGTCCGGTTCAGTTGCCCATTCCAAAGAAGGTGTGAGAATGGCAGGCAACTCATGAGGACTATAGGCTGTTGGAACTGCCCTTTTTAGCTGTGAAATGTGAAAAACCGGGTGGATGTTGCTGTGAGCTGGGAGGTTCAACTTGTAAGCTAACATCGGACCAGACCTGTTTTGGTATCGGTAGGGGAGAAAGAAGTCCAGCAAGAGAAAGAGTGGAGTATTTGTTTTCTTGACAAACCTGGCAGTTGGTGATGTATTTGATAACATCCTTCCTCATACCACGCCAAGTCACCTCCGTTGCTAACCTCTTGTAAGTCTTAAGGGCTCCCTCGTGCCCACCGATTGCACTGCTGTGGAACTGTTCCATTAATGTTGGAATGAAAGAAGACCCTGTGGGAATTACTACACAACCCTGTTTATACAACAACCCTTTTTCCACTTGGTAGTCCGAGGAGTTAGTGTCACCTGCTTCTAAACCTTGAAGAACCGGCCCTAACTCTTTATCAGCTAGAATTTGGCGCCTTAGTTCCTCCTTCTCCAAATTCAAGGGGGCCACAAGAGATAGCTGAGAAAGAGTTTATACCTGAGGTCTCCTTGATAACGCGTCGGCTACTCGGTTTTCTACCCCAGGCTTGTATTCAATTCGATAAGAGAGCCCTATCAACTTAGCTGCCCATCTCTGCTGCACTGTGGACACTGCTTTCTGATCTAGTAAGTGCTTCAGGCTTCTCTGGTCTGTCTTAATCACAAATTCTTTGCCAGCCAAATAATGTTTCCATTTCACCACCGCTTTAACAATAGCAAGCAATTCCCTCTCGTAAACTGATTTAATCCTCCCTTGAGAAGAGAAGGCTTGGCTGAGAAAAGCTATAGGTCGCCGGTTCTGTGACAAAACTGCTCCTATCCTAGCCCCATATGCATCCGTTTCCACAGTAAACTCTTTACTGAAATCAGGTAGAACTAGTACCGACATGCTTGTGACAGCCTCTTTCAAGGCCCGAAATGCAGAAGTAGCTTCTGAAGACCAGACAAACCCATTTTTCTTTAACAGATCTGTCAGAGGACGAGCAATCTGTCCATAGTTCCTGATGAATCGACGGTAGTAGCCAGTAAGGCCCAAGAATCCCCTTAGCTCTGTCACTGACTTAGGCTCAGGCCATGCCACCATTACCTCCACCTTTTCAGGATCTGCCGCCACCCCTTTCTCTGAAATGATGTGTCCTAAGTAGGCAACCTCGATGTTTCCAAAGGAGCATTTCTTTGAGTTTGCGTAAAACTGGTGCCTCTGCATCAACTGTAACACCAACTCCAGGTGCCTCAAGTGAAGCTGTATGTCAGAGCTGTAAACTAAAATGCCGTCAAAGAAGACCAGGACAAACCTTCTTAAGTAGGGCCTAAACATGTGTTTCATGATACTCTGGAAGGTGGAGGGAGCATTAGTGAGCCCAAAAGGCATCACTAGAAACTCATAATGTCCTTGGTGGGTTTTAAAAGCTGTTTTCTCAACATCACTGCTCTTCATGCGTATCTGATGATACCCTGACTTCAAATCCAGTTTGGAGAATATAGTTGCTCCATTCAGCTCATCAAGGAGTTCCTCTATAACTGGAATTGGGTACCTATCTGGAATTGTTGCCTTGTTGAGAGCCCTATAGTCTACACAGAATCTCCAGCCCCCATCCTTCTTCTTTACCAACAACACAGGGCTAGAAAATGGACTTACACTAGGTCTGATGATTTTAGCTTCCAACATTTCCTGAATCAACCTTTCTATCTCATTTTTCTGGATAAAGGAGTAGCGGTAGGGACGCTGGTTAACAGGAGCTGTACCTTCGTGTAAGGTGATGGAGTGCTCACGATTTCGCTTAGGGAGAAGTTGCTGTGGCATCTCAAACACACCTTTGTACTGGTCCACTATCCGTGTTACTTCAGATATTTGAAGATGTTTCTGGGCAGGTTGTTCTGAGCTTTCAAACAATGCCGTTAACTCCAAGAGGTACACCTCTCCTTGTTGCTTAATAACCCTCTCCATGGAGTTAAGTGAAATCTGTTCCTTGCTTAGTGTAGGATCCCCGACTAGAGTAACCCACTGAGCAGCAATCTTCCAGCTCAAGGTCCTCTCCTTCCAGTTAATCTTGGTATTCCCAAGAGTAGCCAACCAAGAATAACCTAACACCATGTCAGGAGTTCCCAACTCAAACAAGAGGAATTCCTCCATAATCTCCACTCCTTGTATGTTGAGCAATAGCTCTGCACATTTTCCTTTACCTTTAATCACTTGTCTCCTCCCACTCTTACTCCAAACCCCCTAGTCTCTGTTATAGGCAACTGCATTTCCTTCACTAACTGTTCAGATATGAAATTACTAGTGGCTCCAGAATCTATGAGCACCACTACATCCCTGTCACCAATTTTTCCCATCATCTTCATTGATCTCTCTTCAGTAAACTCGACCATGGAGCTCAAGGAAAATGTCTCTAACACTTTAACCTCCTCACTCTCAACAGTCACAACCTGCTCTGGTTGCATATCTCCGTCACAGTCCCCTTCTTGCTCCTCATCTTCTCCCACTTCTAAACTTTTGAACTTCTGTTTGCATCTATGCCCTGGAAACCATCTATCACCACAATTCCTACACGGATTTGTATTCCTTCCTTCCCCACTATTGTTCACCTTCCTACCATCCTTACTCACATCATAAGATTTCTTGACCTGGGAGTAATCTGATATCCTCGCAGCACCTTGACCCTGATTTCCTGAGACTACTCAAGTGTTGCGGTTGAAAGGTCTAACCTGATAGCTTGAGTTCTCGTTCTCCTGTGACTCAATGAGGCGTGCTATCCCCACAATATCGTTCATACCATTGGGCCTGCAACGGACGACCTGGTCTCTCAAACTCTTTTTCAACCCTTTGAGGAAGGCTGATTCTAGCACATCATCGGAGACATGAGGTAGTTCCACAGACAGTTCTTCAAATCTATCTCTGTACTCATCAACACTTCCTTTTAGTGTAATGCTTAACAAGTGGTCCACAGAAGAGCTTCCTCGGCTAGGTCAAAACCTGAGCTTAAATTTTTCCTTAAACTCTTTCCAAGTTCCTATCCTTTCTCGTTCCTGTGATATCCTCCACCAAGTGACTGATGTACCGGTCAAGCAAGCAAGGGCCAGATCTAGTTTCTCAGCTTCCTGTGTGAGATTCATAGCAAAACATTTTTCCACACGAAAAAGCCAATCCTCGGGGTTGTGGCCTTCATACAAAGGTAAATTCATAGTTCTATTCGAAAGGTCTGACCTTGGCCTTGGAGATTCGACCCTAGGTTCCCTGGACTATGAAGGTTGCCTTATCTCAAACGGAGGTGAGGGCAGTATTCCTTCTCTAGGAGCTCGGTCCTGTCCTGTTGCCGTAGAAATCGATTGCTGAAACTGTACTGCAGAACTGGGGCTAGAGAAACCCGGTGGTGTCGATTCTCTGGTATTCCCGGGTTCCTCAAAATCGAGCTGACAGCTTCCTTAAGCCACGCCATATCCTTATCCAACCTTTCAACCTTCTGTTCTAAAGCTATCGACGCCGGCGGCGTCTCTGTTTTCTCGAGCTCAGGAGAACCAGTTCGTGGTTCTGAAACCACGGCAGTTGTGGGTAGAGGAGCCATCGCACACTCTCAATGAAAGCACCAATTTGTTAGGTGATGACCCTAACAAAAGATAAGCAGACCTTAAGAGAAGAGAAGAAGATATAAGTGTCGAGAGAAAGAAGAGAGAAAGAGGGATAAGAGGCTGAATAATACTTGTTTAATTTCATGAGGATCCCTAAGATTAGGGATTTCCTTTAAATACATAGGATAGTTCTTAAACCGACAACGTAATACTTAAACGACATAGTTTTCATTATTGAAATAACTTGAAACCCTCTAGTAGAGCCAGAGGTTCTTTCTCTTTGACTCCACCTTAGCCACACTTGCTTTCTTTGTCTCTTCTCCACTGTCGGATCCTTCTTCCTTTGGTTCTTGCCTTCTTCTTCATGAAGGGAGTCCAATTCTCAGATGACCTTATAGATTGAATTAATTTCTCCTCTAACCTTCATTTTTCTATGTGACCTTCATCCTTTACAATTTTAGTTGTTCGGACTTTTTTACCCTTATTTTTATTATTATTGCGTATTTTGTTTTATAGGATAGTTGCTAGCTCTGATACCAAAATATTTTTCTAACGCCATATTAATATAATATATTTAATTCTTTAATTATTAATTCTTTTAAAGAGATTATGATAATGATCTTTCTATATTTAAAATACTTCTTTGTATACTTTTAATAGTTTATTCTTGAGAAGTTTTTGAATCTACAGGTTTTGATATACTTTTTTCTGATTCTTCTTCGTTTTTTATTAGTCTTATGCTTTTTCTAGATGGTGCATGATTTACTTCGAATTTTAAAATTGGTTGAAATATTTCATTTACTTTAATTCGTTCTATTTTTTCATAATTTATACTATGGTGCGAATTAATGCGTAGTTTATCTTATATGATATTGTAAAGGGATGGCTTATTTCTTTCAAATTTATATTGTAAAATTATTGATTGATTAATATGTCTATCTTGTAAAGGCAATCCTATTTGTAGAGTTAAATCAAATTTAATTTTTCCATATTTTAAGTTGTCAGTTCCAACTTGAATTATTTTATCATTTTTATTTGTTATTCTGTTATCAATTAATCTTAATGTTATTGGTGTGTTTATGTTTTCTATAAATGTTCCTTTTATTATAAATTGAACTGTATTTAGATGAATATATTTTATCGATGATCTTTCGGATGCGCTTTTAATTGTTGATATTCTTCTTTTCATTTGATCTAATTTAATTAATGATAACATTACTTGTCCTGATGCATCTTCTATAGGTATAGATTCTTCTCTTGACATTACTCCATATTTTACTATGTTTTTTCTTCCGAATTTTTTATACCATTGTTTGAGTTTATAATTTGTAGTTTTTTCGATATCAAAATCTTCTTTATCTATTAATTTTTGATCTAAATCTATACAAATATCTTCAAAGAATTTTTGTTCATTATCTATACTAGAAATTACTCTTACCGAATCATCTGAGTATGTTATATCACTCATTCTATTAATTTTGTTTTCCGTATCGTTGTATTAAATCTCTTAGTCTTTGTTCTTCCTTTATAGAGGATATTTCTGTTTTTACGAATTCTGATAAATTTATAATCTGTGTACTTGATAATTTTATATCGATATCTTTAGATGAATCTATTTTATGACTTAATTTCATTATCTCTTTATTTATCGTTTTTAAATGTTTTAATCTATTTGATAGTACCTGGTCTGGGTTTGTTGATGTTAATTTCTTGCCTTTCATGCTTTTGATGTTGTTGTTTGCTGTTTCTGAATGATTTTTCACAACACAGGAATCTTTAGATTCTGTGGACTTTCGTCTCAGAGTGAAAAACTCATTAGATTGATCTGGTTCATCTTTGAGATTTTCCCAAGTACAAGAACCTTAGTTGAGGGTTCAGGTTGACCAGTACACGCACCTTGCGTCTCATAGGTTTCTTGGTTGGCTGCCATAGCGCCTATATTAAATCTCTCTCTAGACCTTTGATCATATTGTTGCTTTGATGTTTGGTGTTTGTTGTTTGGTTGTTGCTTGTTGTTTGGTGCTTGGATAGGTTCAGGATATAAGGCGTCCGGAGCTTTACCTCTCGCCTTCTAACCGTCGGAGCTTTACCTCTCAGTTAGATGTATCACCGTTCTGGGATACTATCCTTACTTAGAACTAAAACTGTTTTGTTTTAGATAGAGAAAACTTTTATTTCATAAAAACTCGATATCCTTTCAAATGAGAGGATAGTGCCTTATATAGGCAAATACAGACTTAAGAGCCAAGGTTCTTTTAAAATATCTTAGACGCGTGGCTTGTATATTGCCACTCTTTTAGACGCGTGATTTAGATCACTCCTTTACAATATGACTCTTTGGGACCACTATCTTTATTGACGCGTGGTTAGGTACCACTCAGACTTTTAGTGACTTATAGTCACATGTCTTCTTCTGCCGACGCTACAAAGTCTTATTCTTCTTTTGGTGTGGATCCCTCAGTAGACCCTTCTTTGATAATCTCTGTTTCTTCGCAGTTATCGCAATGATGTTCTGGAAGATCTTTCAGCATTTCGCATGTTATGTATTTATCTTCTTCTAGAAGTTCTTTGAATGGACCATTGATATGGGCCATTAGCTGGCTGATTCTTCTTAGGGCTTTCATGCCGTCTTCTACTGCTGGTGTTCTTGCTAGAGAGTACATGACTACTGTTGGGCTTGAGTAGTTGACCCTATAGTTGATCTTCTTCTCGTAGTCTCTCAGAATTTTGTGGCTATGCATTACTACTGCTCTTATTGAATTATACCAATCGTCTTCAGAAAAGACTCCTTTCTCCATTCTTGCAGGGTAGTTGTTGTTCGATATGCCGATCTGTAAAACTTGGACCGGACTTATCTTGATTTCTCCATTAACTTCGTATGGAAGTGTTGCTGCAAATCTAATGAAGATTTCTCGTTCTTTGGCAAACCTTGTAAAGTAGGTTCTGATTTCCTGTTGTAGTCCGATGGGAAGTTCTGAAATCTGCTCCATCTTGTTGATGTATAAGGTGTCTATTAATCCACAGACATAGAAGTTCTGGATTAATAGTGCACTTGCTTCTGGAAGGAGGACAACTCGTGAACCTCCTCTGGTTCCAACTGGATAGAACCTCATCGTTGTGTGAACCTCTAAATATCCTGTGATCATCTCTTTTAATTTCTGATATAGCTCTGGCGTCAACTTCTTCATCTCTGCCTTTTGTTCTACGGTTGGGATTGCTGCAATAGTGATCGGTTTTGGTCTTTTTATCTCGATGGTGTACATTGGCTTCTTTTCTTCACTCTTGCTGAGAAGTTTTTCTTTAAACGTACTTGATTCTTCGAAAGCTTTCTTGGCTTCCTCCATTGTTGTATATGACTTTTGAGTCACGTTTTTTCCATTGATGTGGTTGTTGACTATGTGTCATTCTTTGTATATTCCTCTGAAAGGTCCGTCGAAGATGACGTAAACCTTCTTCTTCTTGATCTGGGGCTTTGATTCCTCTTCTTCTTCTTCTGTAACTTCTGCCCATTTTTGTCCTTTTAGTGAGATTCTGACAGATGCAAGGTTGTCTTGTTGTTCTGGAACATTTAATGTTGGAATGATTGATGCTGTTTGTTGTTGAATGACATCTTCTAGGTAGTTTCCTCCAAGTTTTTCTAGAATGTGTTTTAGTTCTTCACTCTCCCCCCGGATAATAGCAAGTTCCTGAAGAATTTTCTGTTCTTTTTCTTGTTTTTATCTGAGCTGGTTGGCAATTTGTTTCCTTAAGGCCTCCATTATCTTGTTAGTGTGTCTGCTAGGCTGTTTTCTGATGACTTTACTGTTCTGATGTATGGTTGAAACTGATGTAGCTTTAGTTGCCACCAGATAAGTCTTCCTTTTCCATGGTCTTCATGAAGTTTGTATCTCCAAAAACCTGATACATAGGTACTGTCAATTCTAAGTTCGAATCGAGTTCCCATTAGATCTATCTTCCATTTTGAAAGGACTCGTAGACAAGCTAGAGTTTCTTTCTCGTGGATAGGATAGTTTAATTCCGAAGAACTGAAAGTTCCCGAAATGTGCCAACATAACCGTTTGGGTAAACGATTAATGTTAGCTAATCTGTGACTACTGGTATCCTCTTCGATACTCTGTCTTTCAATAGTGTATAACTTATTGATTCTAGAGATACCGTCGTAGGTACCAGTAGACAAATAGTCTTTTTGTAAGGATAATTCCTTTTTATCTTTTATGGGTATTCCCATATTATCTAAGCCTAATAGCTCTTTTCTATTTGGAATGGCTAAAAGACATCCTGCCCAAACTTCGTTTGAAGCATCTGTTTCTATAATAAGGATTATACAATTGTAGGATTATACAATTCAGGAATTATCTGAATTTGTTCTTTTATTCTTTTTACCGTTTCTGTATCTTCGTTAGTCCATTTCCATGGTACTTTCTCTAATATTTTTTTCTGTAAACTTCTTCGTTCTTTTGCTAATTGTTTAAGAAAACCTTGTTCTGCTATGTAATTTAAAGCTCCTAAGAACCTTTGTATTTGTTTTCTATCTGTTAGTTCATTTGGAAATTTATTTATTTTTTCTTTTATATGAGATGGTAATTTTAAAGTTCCTTGTTCTCCTATTTGTAAACCTAAATATTCTATTTCTTTTTGTATTAGTTTACTTTTTTCTTTTGATATTATTATTCCTTTTTCTTTTATTCTTTCTAAAACCTTAGTTAAATGCTCTATATGTTTTTCTTTAGTTCCTTGTGTAAAGATTAATATATCATCTATATACGCTATGCAAAATGTTTCTAATCCTGCTAATGATTTATCCATAAAAGACTGATAAATGGAAGGTGCTTGTTTTAAACCAAATGGTAAAACATTCCATTCATAATGCTTTTGTGGAGGGCAGCTAAATGCTGTTAGTTTCTTGGTTTCTTCGGATAACCGAAGTTGCCAATATCCAGATTTTGCATCAAGTGATGAAAACTAATTTGATTCTTTAATTTTTTCTAAGATGTAATCTTTTCTAGGTAATTTATATGTATTTCCTATTGTTGCATCATTCATTTTCTTATAGTTAATTACCATTCTTCCTTTTTCCTCTTTTAATTTCATTATGATTTTCTACATAAAATGCAGGTACTGAATGTGGGTTACAACTTTCTCTAATAATACCTTTTTCTAATAATTCTTTACATTCTTTTTTGAATTCTTGTGTATCTCTAACAGAATAGGGAATTCTGTTTGGGACATTTATTTCTGCGTTTGGATCTTTTAGTTTTATTTCAACTAGTTCAGTGTTTTTATTTTTATCTTTATCTAAAGGGTCTTTACTACAAACCTCATCTAATGTTTCTTCTATTGTTTTATAGAATTTTATTGTCTTTAAGGTTTCAGTAATATTATCTATGTGTAATTTTATTATTTCATTTCTCGTTACAATTTTTGTTTCTATTTTTCTCGAAATTTGTTCTATTTGTTTAGTTTTTTCGTTTTTTAATTCCGGACATGTGAGTTTTATAGTACTTAATATTTGTGTAAATGGTTGATATAGTTTTAGGAAATTATTCCCTATTATTAAGTCTAATCCTGAATCATGTAAATATATTGTTCTTATTGGAAATTTCTTTTGTTCTATTTCTAGAACTTGAAATTTTAATCCAAACCAGATTTCGTGTACAGATTTGTCTGCTACGATAATCTTTATTGGTTTTTCTAATTTTTCCCAATTTTTACTTATGTTTTTTCGTCCGAAGCAAAGCGTTGCTCCAGTATCAATGTAAGCTAATAATGTTTTGGAATTAAATCCAATTCTTATAAATGTTGCATTTGGATTACTCTTCACTAGAATTTTCTTCTTCATCAGAAGATGAATAATCAAATTCGTATAAAGAGTCGTCTGATTCTATATCAGATTCTAAAGGTTTATAACCTTGTTCATATATAGCTTTTAATGTGTTTATTTGTATCTTTTTCCGCTTAGGACATTCATTTGCATAATGACCTACTTCCTGGCAAAGCCAACATTTACATGTTTTCTTTTCTGATGGACAATCTTGTTGTTTAGTTCTTTTATAATGGTGTTTTCTTTTCTTAAAATATTTTTTATATGGTTTTTTATAGTATTTTTTTTTATTAACTTTTTTCCAATGTTTTATTCTTTTATATTTTTTATATCTTTTTGGTTTTTTACAACCATATTCTCCTATTTGATCTTGTTGTTTTTCACAACATAATCTAATTTGCGCTTCCTTTTTAATTTTATAACTAGTACATTGATCTAATAACCAAGTTTTTAAAGTGGAGATCATTCTTCCTAAAGTGTTTTCAATTAGTCCTTCATTTATTTTTTGTTGATGTGTATCTAGTATTTTTTCTCCTATTGTACTAGGTAATTTTCCAAAAAACAAGGGTTCTGCTTGTTTTCTTCTTATATTGTCTAGTTTGTAGTAATATATCTTATATTCACAGATATAGTTATCTACATAACACATATTACATATTTTTAAATTCATTAATTTCCAGTAGGCTTTTTGGATTTCTGCCTCTGATTCTGATTGGTTTTCTGTGTCTTTTCCTACAAATTCTACTAACATTAATTTGTATATATTATCTATTAAATTTCTATTAGAGGTTGAATTGTTTATCAATACGGTTTCTGTTTCTATAGGTAATGATGTTAAGTATTTCCTTGCGATTCCTATTGTTTTATGTATTGTATAGTTAAATATATCTTGTTTTCTTAGTAATTTTAATTCTTCATTTAGTGCGATTAACAATTTTTGTGTACTATACCATGCAGTGATAACCTTTTCAGGTTCTTCTACACAATCTATGTCTAATGTATCTTTTTGTGTATCTGGATTTAGCTTAGGTATATATTGATTTGGTATTTTTCTAAACTTTGTTGAAAAATACTCTTGCGAGTAAGGGTCGTTTTCTCTAGTTTTTTTTTCACCACTATTCTGACCTTCTTCTGTTTTAACAGAATTAGGATTTTGGTAATCATATGGATTATCATTATCTATATCATAAGGATTTCCATCCTCAGATTCATATTCATAAACTATTTCATTTGTATCATCGTTTTGATGTGTTTTTATTGAAAAATTGTTTTGTTTATTTAGTCTATCATCTTCCCCCCTTATGTCAAGAGATGACATAAGTTTGTCAAGATGTTCTAATTGTAAAGCTAATGTATCTTTACATTCATCCATGTATTGGTCTAGTAATTATAACTGATGATTCTTCAGTTTTATTTTCCTTTTTAGGAATTATAATTGTTTTATGCTTATTATCTATTATTTTATTTAATTCTGTTTTTGTTAGACAAATAATATTTTGTTTTTGTTCGATTCGTTGTAATGTTTCTATGATATTAGATAGGTCTAGTATAGGTTTTTCTTTATCTTTAATATTTATTTTATAATCGTTTATTAGTTCTATAATTTTTTCTTTTGCATTTTCTAACTCAATTTTAATTGGTTCTTTATTATTGTAACAATGAAATTTTATTATCCATGCTAACATATCTGAGATATTATTTAGTTGAGGATTATTTGTGTGAAATAGATGTGGATATTTATTTTCTGGTTCTATTTCTGATAATTCAAAACATATGTTTTCTTCAGGTATGATTCCGTTTTCGTGCAGTTGATATTTATTATATATACCTGCACATTTTATTAATTTTATTTCTTACGAAATATTTTATATTTTTTCTGATAATTGTTTTATTTTATCTCCTAAAGATTCGTTACTCATTTAAAATAATAGATATAATGATTATATTGTTTAGTAAGACTATTGTCTTGTAGCGTAAATATAATGATTCTAGTGGGTTTTTTGGTCTTTTACTTATTTTTGTAAATGAATTTTTTAATAGGAGTTATTCTGGAGAATGCTTTAATGGCTAAGGTTATTTGAGAAATTGTTCCTCATGAAGGCCACAGGCACTCTCAACCTATCAAAAACCCAGCTCGAGAACTGTCTTGAATCTATGAGCCAGAAAGCTATCAAACTTGGGAGTATAAGTCCGCAGCAGATTTCACTATTATGAACAAATGGTATGGTCTTAATACCGCACTTCGCCGCATACTTCAGGGTTATATCTTTGCCGTTCCAGAGAAAGTCTCGGTTTCGTTTCTCTGGGAATGGGCAGTGTATGTGCTATCTGTTCGACAAAATGCGGATGCGATTGACGGGTTGCTCGAATTGTAAGAGAAAGGTAATAATAGCTTGTCTGTAGAAGACGCTTCGTACTATAGAGAGACCGCTTTTGCGTTAAGATTGGCCAAAGAGGTAATAAAGGTGCATCAGGGCTGGAAAGCCAATGCCATTGCGCATCTTAATCGAACTAATGGGTTTTCGAGAACTTTAGCGAATTCATGTACTGACTGGCCGTTGCTATTGCTCTAGTTGTTGTCACAAGGTGCAGAGATTGGTTTCTTCCAGGTAATAAAATTGATAAGTACCCATTTTTGTTGCTTTGATCTTATGAGTAGTTAAACAGTGGCTGTATCATCTAGAATTTTTTTTGCCAACTATCGATGTTGCTTTCTGCTTTAAGTAATGTTGGCTTAGTTTTGTTTGTCTTTGTTTCTAGTTTCACTTGCAGCCTAAGCTGGTCTTAAACAACATTGAAATCTTGAAGAATGCTATCAGACTGATGTTTCAACAGTCTCAGCGTCAATGTACCATGACAATCTTGTATGGAGAATAATAGTGTTAGGTGCAAATGACCGCTGTCTACCTGTCCTGTTGGTGACTTCGGATAGGTTGGTCTTATTTTTCTTTGCCTTTTTGGGTTTTATAAGTACAAGCTGTTACTATCTGATGATGCCTGGTCTCCTTGCTCCATTTAAGTTTCATTTTCTAATTACTAGACTAGAAACTGGTTTCGGACTTGTATTACTTTGTCCCATGTCATTTAGTTACAGAAATTCTGAATAGTCAATTTCCGCTCTGAACTTGACACTTACCTATGTCGTTTATTTTGAAACTATTTTTATCATTTTCTCTGATGTAAAATCATTTGTATCCTGGCAGCTACTACTCATATCAAGCCTTTGTTGACTTCGGGTTTCCAGACATTTTCATCTCTCGTGAGGTATAGTAGCTACACATATATCTCTATTTCACTATGGGTTTTGTATGCATTTGTGTGAACATGTATTGGTAATTTGGTATATAATGTAGAATTTTCTAGTCTTACCCTTCATTTAATTCCGATTTCGAGAGGTCATGTTAACATAAGAATAGAAGTTTCTTATTGTTTTGCATTAACCTGTTTTATGTTGCATTTTGGCTTTGTTTCATTCGTAGACATTTGGATGGACTCCCCAAGAAGCCAAATTACACATGGTTCCTGATTACTTCAGTGCTTTGGAGGTGAGAAATTTTTTGTAGGTAATGGCACTGCTTGTTTAATGAAACCAAAATATTGAAAACTAGTGACAGCTCTAAACCCTAACAATGTCAAACCAGAAAGGTTGATTTCTGCTAAATTCTAACTGTTTACTTTTTATTTAAGTGATTGCTGTCTATAATACTGGAGTTTTAACATAATGTTGTAAACGTGAAAGGTAAACGTGAAAGGACGTGACACTACACACCATTGTCAAGAATGAAGAAAAAACTCAGAAAAGCATACAAAAGAGAACGGTTGTTCACCAAATCAGAAGCAGAATAGAATCAAGATTTATAAATTGTAGATTGTGATTATGTTTATAATTTTATATTTAAAATTCTTTTAAATTATAAGTAAATGTTAGGATATAAAAATTTTGTCGGCATACATAAAAGAACGGCTATTCACCAAATCGGAAGCAGAATAGAATCAAGATTTATAGACTTTGTACATAAAACATAAACATAATTTCTTATACGTCGAGAAAAAATGAAAAACAATCTTGACTTTTGGTTTACTAGAGAAAAAAAAGAAGTAGATATTAATACTGCATAACTCATTATCGTCGTTTGATACTGGGGATAATGGTTTAATGAACTGAGCAATGCATCATTTTCTGAAAAATATCGAAATTTTATGACTTAACAATCCAATTATAACGAACATTAATGTTAATCTTGATTGACCAAAAATTTCTTTTACTGATGTTGATATCAGAAATAAATAGTAAAACATTAATCATTATATATAGTAAAAGTTAAAGCTTGTTGTTATTTTTTATCACCAATATTTTACCATCGTTAAAAAACAAACACACTGTCATCGTCATTCCTCACGAACCATGTTCAATTAATCGTTAGGAGCTAACGCTTAGCAAGAAAATCAGAGACTAAAAATAGATTAATTGGAAACTAGTTTTAGGGATAATTTATGTTTTACAAATATGTTAATCCATTATAACTAATATTTTATATAATATTATTTTTAAAACTATAGTAAACACATAAAACTTTTTGATTTTCATTAAAATTATGAACATAAATTATTGTTTAACATTACAAACTCTCTATCTAGAAGTTTGAATAATAAAAAAATATATTTATTTATACTTGCAATCCAAAAATAATAAACATGTAAAATTAGGCAGAGATTAACCGAATTAAGCAGAGATTAATCAGATAAGGCGGTGAACAATCAAATGACTGATTTTTTAAAAGGATTAGTCATTAATCGAGGCGGCTAGGATGTACCTAGCAGTTACGTGGGGAATAATCGGTTATAGACGGAGATTTTTAGAACAAGGCTCACAAACAATGAAATGAGCGTGTCTTATTATCCTCTTTTGATTATCGATAATTTGCAACAAACATGTCTAAGTATTTGCACATAGAAAACATATTCACTACACACAACGAAAATTAGCAATACAAAAAAAAAAAAAACGAAAAATGGCTTACATAATATATTAGATTAGTTGGTCTAGCTATCAAAGCTAAACCGTGTATACATGTCCAGTATATATGCGTTGTATAGTTAACATATACAGATAATGAGAAATACATTTCCTAACTAACTTTACTCTAATTATGTACTTTTAAAGTTGAAGAAGTCAAAGTGAAAGCGCCGTCCTTAGATAAGGGCTTAAGAACTTCTCTCTCAAACAGAGTATTCTCTTCTGATTGAGCAGAGGTTTGTCCGAAAATATCAGTGATTTCTGTCGGCATAAACTTAAATCTTTTTACTCTTTACGTCAAATTCGTGCAAGTTCTCCTAGAATTACAAAGATCTTTGTGAATCGGAAGTATCGGCTAGATTCACAGCTTGGAATTCGTCAATTTACTGGGTACTTTTCACTGGATTTCTAATTCAAGACATAACTCAGGTTGCGGTATGGATTTAGAGACAGTTATCCAATCGATGTCGATTGAAGAAGATACACCTCTTATCATCTCGAATCAGGCTAGATTTTGTTCAATTGAGAGAAATAGATATAGTATTATGGGTCGATTTTTAAATCCTGAAAATCAGAGGATGTCCAATTGGATCTTGGATATGCCTAGGATTTGGAGACTACATAATCGAGTTCAAGGTGTGGCGCTGTCCAAAGACCGATTTCAGTTCATATTCAAATTTGAAGAAGATATGGAAGGTATTCTGAAAACTGGAGTTTGGACTCAAGATGACTGGTGTGTAGTAATGAAACGCTGGATTGAGAATCCCCCTGAAAATTATTTGATGTTCCTTCCGGTTTGGATACGTCTACGCAGTATACTAGTCAATTACTATACTCATGATACGATTAAAGATATTGCTGGACAATTCAACACTTGAAGGAATTGAGAAAAGATCATTTTCCTGATATATTATTCCTCATGGAGACCATGAACACATATACTTTTGTTTTACAAGTTTTTAGATGGCTTGGATATGATAAAGCATATACCATAGAACCAAAACGGAGAAGTGGTGGATTGGCTATTTTTTGGAAAAATCATCTGCATATTGAAATTCTATCGGCGGATAAAAACCTTATAGATATGAAGGTAGGTCATGGGAATATAAACTGGTTTCTCTCATGTGTATATGGTTATCCATTAGCACATCATAGAATCAGATTATGGGAACAGTTGAGTAGAATATGTCTGAATAGAAGAGGTGCTTGGGGTATGATAAGAGACTTTAACGAAATACTCTCTAATGAGAAGAAGATAGGGGGACCACAACGTCTACTTAAATCTTTTCAACAGTTCCAGGAT
This sequence comes from Crucihimalaya himalaica, assembly GCA_004349715.1. Taxonomy (NCBI): domain Eukaryota; kingdom Viridiplantae; phylum Streptophyta; class Magnoliopsida; order Brassicales; family Brassicaceae; genus Crucihimalaya; species Crucihimalaya himalaica. The sequence goes on along the minus strand of SMJT01000063.1, from coordinate 811,230 downwards.
ATGCTGCATCATTGTGATATGCATGAATTGGACAGTACATGTAATAACTTTACTTGGGGGAATACAAGGAATCATCAATGGACTCAATGCAAACTAGATCGGTGTTTTGGGAACTCTGAATGGTTTTCCCTTTTTCCACAAGCTCATCAATGGTTTCTTGAAAAATTAGGTTCAGATCATAGACCTGTACTGGTGAAGTTTATTAATGATCAAGAAATTTTTAGGGGCCAATTCAGGTTTGACAAAAGATGGGCTGAGGATCCTTCTTGTCTTGCAACGATTCAGAAGGCATGGAATAAAAGAATACACATAGGTAATCACTCTTCTATTTATCGTATTGCGGAATGTAGAAGAGCCATCAGCTAATGGAAACAAACGTTCATTAGTAATTCCAGAAGCAGAATTTAGAGATTACGACAAGAACTAGATGATCAATTAAGTACTCATTTTCCATGTTGGTCTAGAATAGCAGTTATCAAAGATCTATTGGGGAAAGCATTCAATGATGAAGAAATGTTCTGGAGACAAAAATGCAGAGAAAAATGGCTAAGTGCAGGAGATAAGAACTCTAAATTTTTTCATGCTTCGGTAAAAGCAAACAAAAAAAAAAATTATATGAGTTTTCTACTGGATGAAAATGGAGTGGAACAGACATTGACTAGTGAAAAAGGCAAGGTGGCTTCTTCATTCTTTGAAAAGTTGCTTTCTTCATCCTCTCCGAATAGTCTTAGGGATGCATTGGAAGGTTTTCATGTTAAAGTTTCTCCAGATATGAATCAGGATCTGATCAGAGAAGTCACAGAAAATGAGATTTATAGGGCTGTTTTTTCAATCAATGGAGAAAGTGCTCCAGGACTAGATGGCTTCACTGCCTTATTCTTTCAGACTAATTGGACCTTGGTGAAAGAATAGATATGTAGAGAGGTAAAAGATTTCTTTCAGACATGTACTCTCCCTAAGGATTGGAATCACACGAACTTGTGCCTTATTCCTAAGTCATATCCTCCTCGTAGTATGTCAGATTTCAGACCTATAGGATTATGTTCAGTTCTGTATAAAGTAATCTCAAAAATTTTGACTGCCAGATTGAAAGTACATTTGCAGAATATAGTGTCACCATCTCAATCTGCATTTGTAGCAAAGAGATTAGCTTCAGATAACATACTTATAGCGCATGAAGTGATGCATTCTCTGCAAACATCTGATAGGAATTCTCAGGAATATATGACAATGAAGACTGATATGTCAAAGGCCTATGATAGATTGGAATGGTCCTTCATAGAAGAATTCATATACTAGGATTTGATAAGAAATAGATTTGCTGGATCATGTGTTGTATAACATCTGTCACCTTCTCAGTTTTAATAAATGGACAACCTTGTGGACATATCACACCAAAGAGAGGTATTAGGCAAGGTGATCCCCTCTCTCCAATGCTGTTTGTACTGTGCACAGAGGCACTTATTCATCTTTTAAATAAATCTGCAGGTGCAGGTAGAATCACAGGAGTGCAGTTTCACAATACTGGTCCATCAATAAACCATATATTATTTGCGGATGATACTCTTTTATTTTGTAAAGCTTAGAAGAGGGAATGTGAAGAAATTATGCAATGCTTGTTTGTTTATGGGAACCTTTCAGGCCAGATGATTAATGTAACAAAATCTGCAATCACATTTGGAGCAAAGATAGTGGAGAGTATGAAGCTGTGGATTAAACAGAGATCATGCATTTTCACAGAAGGAGGAACAGGGAAATATTTGGGACTCCCTGAATGCTTAAGTGGATCCAAAAAGGAATTATTTAGCTTCATCAAAGATAAGTTACACAACAGAATGACAGGATGGTATGGAAAATTTCTATCTCAAGGGGGAAAGGAAATCCTCTTAAAATCTATAGCCATGGCTCTTCCGGTATATGCAATGACCTGTTTTAGACTACCAATGAGTTTGTGCAAAACACTTACTAGTGTAATGATGGATTTTTGGTGGAATACTCTGCAAAACACACGGAAAATACACTGGATTGGCTGGCAGAAATTAACATTACCTAAAGTGTTGGGTGGGATAGGATTTAAAGATATTCAATGTTTTAATCAAGCCCTCTTAGCAAAACAAGCATGGAGATTGCTTACGGAGGAAGACAGCTTGGTCTCTCAAATGCTTAAGAGCAGATATTTTCTAAACACAGATTTTCTTAATGCTACAATAGGAACAAGACCCTCTTACGCTTGGCGTAGTATCTTGTTTGGCAGAGACTTGTTACGACAAGGATTGAAAAGGATTATTGGCAATGGGGAGAATACACTAGTCTGGATAGATCAGTGGCTTTTTGATGGCAAGAATCGAAGACCGATGAATCTTCATGCTCAAATTGATATTGAACTAACAGTGAATAAGCTAATAGATCCTAATTCCAGAGATTGGCATAGATCTAAACTCAAGGAATTATTTCCAATGAAAGATATACAACTTATTCTACAATCAAAGCCTCTGATTTCTAATAAGGATTCTTTCTGTTGGTCTCATACTAACAATGGGGTATACTCGGTGAAATCAGGTTATGCTCTAGTTAGTCACAATAATCATGTTGATCTTTTTACCGCAGCTAAAAGCAGGCCTTCCTTAAATTCTCTGTTTGAAAGCATTTGGATGATTAATATCCCTTCTAAGATAAAGGTTTTTCTTTGGAAAGCTATTCATGGAGCACTTGTTGTCGAAGATAGGTTGAGAACAAGAGGCATTCATATTGCTGATGGTTGTTTAATGTGTGAGGAGGCAAATGAAACAATCAATCACATCCTCTTTTAGTGTCCTTTTGCCAGACAAGTTTGGACTTTATCTAATGTTCCCTATCCTGAAAATGGTTTTGCTTCTTCCATTTATACAAATATGCATCATTTATTCCAAATCTCTAAGAACTTTAACTTTTCTCAACAGTTGAGATTAGTTAGTCCTTAGATTTTATGGATTTTATGGAAAAATAGAAATACTATGATGTTTGTGGGAGATTGCCTCATAACAAAGTACATTATTGATAGAGCTTATGACGATTATATTCGGTGGATTTTGGCTCAGAGAGGAAGACAAATTATACATGATTATAGGGCTTATACTGATACTAGGTGGATTCCTCCTCAGAATGGAGAACTTAAGTGTAATATTGGCTACGCCTGTTCAAAAAAAACACAAGTGGGGGGTGCATCTTGGGTGGTTAGGAATTTAAAGGGCTCAGTTTTACTTCACAGCCAGAGGTCATATGCTCAGGTTCAATCTCTATTTGAGGCAAAAATTTTGAGTTGGAAATGGGCATTACATAGTATGGATAATCATCATTTTGAGCATGTCACCTTTGGAGCTTCTTCTTATGATTTCATTCAGGCTTTGCACAAACCAAAAGAATGGCCCGCGATAATAAGACATATAGCGGAGCTCTTAAGATTTACTAAAGATAAATCCAGCTGATTTGTTATTCAGGAACCTATAGAAACAAATCAAGGTGCCATTGCAATAGCAAAGAGTGCGTTATCGGAGTTTAGGTTTCAATCATATGTAGCCAGAGGATCTCCTCATTGGCTAAAGGAATTATTTGATAAAGATGCAAGAGTTTAGTGGGAAAATAGTTCTTTTATAAAAAAAATCTCATTTTATATTAAGTGTAAATTTTGGTCTTAGTATCCCTCGGGTGTGTTAACATTATCCTTATCTGCTTAGGTCCAAGGATTAACGTTTTTGTTGGCTAGTGCACCTCTTGGACGCTTATCTTCATCAGAGGATTTTCTTCTTAGGGTCAATCTTATCTTAAAATTCATAGTTTATCTTGAACCTCTATAGTAGTTTTTTTAACGTTAACCTCATCTTCTTTTTTCTCTCAATTTTACTTTTTACCTTACAATATAAAGTTAGGAAAGTCGTTAGTTTATAAACCATTTAGACTGTTTCCCCCCACCTCCTAAAGTATGGCTGATGATCTATGGAATGAGCTTCAACACCTTGCTTTGGGTAGAGATGATCCAGAAATGTTCATTCCTTATAACGCATATGCAGAAGCTGAGAATCGTACCAGATTGAGTTTGATTGCTAGACCCCTTAATCTAAGAGTTCAAAACTTATTGGCTATGGTTTACTCTTTACCAAGAGTTTGGGGATTAGCTTCAAGAGTTCATGGCAGAGTACTGGATGATACTTTTATCCAATTTCTGTTTCGTTTTGAATTGGACCTTATCTCAGTTCATCTTCGGGAGCCATGGGTTTATAGCAAATGGTTTGTAGCATTTCAGAGATGGGAGGACATTCCAGACTTTGATTTCCTCACTACGATTGATATATGGGTTAGAATTAGAGGAATGCCTCTTCCTTATGTTTCTGAAGAATCAATCAAACTAGTTGTTCAGGAGCTTGGTGAGATTGTGGAATTAGATTTCCAAGAGGCATATACTTCACAAATTGCCTATATTCGTGTGAAGATAAGGTTTGGAATCACGGATAGTTTACGTTTCTTCAGGAGAGTCAGATTTCAATCTAGAGAATCGGCTTTGCTTAGTTTCACTTATGAAAAACTTCAGAGAGTTTGCAGCAACTGCTATAGATTCACTCACCATCGATCTTACTGTCTGTTTATACCTATACCACCTCAGAATGATCACACAGAACAACCCATACAGGGTGTGATAGGAAATGAACTACCTGATCTTAATATTTAAGATGCCCTATACAATCCGGTTTAGTATAATGCAGATTCATTTCCAGCACCTATCTCTCAACCTCCACGAAGTCTCACACCACCTTTAAACTCTGAAGAAATTGCACAAGCATCTCGATATAATCAGCCTGTCAAGGTGGAAAGTCTTCAACACTTTGCTGTACCTATTCCACATCGATGTCTCCAGGTATCCCTTTCCTCATCTAGATCTAACAACATACAGAATCAAGATAGAATGCTTTCAACAGGACAAGCATGCTATGAGTTTGGAGATCATTCAAAACAAATTCCAGATAAAGCTTTCAATACAACATATGAGTATGGAGGATCCTCGAAACGAAAGATATCAGAGATAATTCAAAATGAAGAAGAAGATACAAAGTATAAGCATAAAGCTCATGGGAAAGAGATGGAAAGGCTTTCAAAACCACCTAAGAAGAGGTAACTCAATGGCGCTCTGCAAATTCTGTCATCTTTTTTTACGAGACTGTTATGGAATACAACTTCAATAATCAGAATAAATGATTTGGTGCTTCTGGACATCCTTGTGAGGCACATATCTGAGCCAAAACTTATACAGGTTATAGCTTTGGTTCAGCAAATGAAGAAGTTAACTGTGTTCCTTTTCCATATTTTGTATTACAGTCTTTCTTTAACAGTAGGTTTCTTTAATTTCATGCACTCTCTTATTGATCATGCCCTGTAAAATACATGTTTGGATATTTCTATGTCCAATGTATCACTTTTTATTTTGGAATGAATACAATCAGTTAAGAGAAAAAAAAAACAAACTAACTTTACTCATCTTCTTTTTTAAACTCTAAATCGTAATATGGTATCAAAGCTATCAAGCTCAAATTGCTGCTGATTCGAAGAATTTTCTCAAGATCCGAGCTAGATTTCTTACTTTTATTAGTTAATTTGAAGTTTCGAGAGGGACATTAGCTAGAGCAACTCGGAAATCGACTCGTGTGAAGACTTCGCGAGTTCTGCTACTCACAAAGCTTCACGATCCACATGAATTGCAAGTTCTTCTCCGAATACTCCTCCAGACGATCTCGATCAAGGTTATGGGGCTTCTTGAGGACTTGTATCTTAGAAATTTGAAGATCCATTCTCCATTTTTCTTGCACAGTGCCGATCATCCAAGTTTGAATATTATTTCTCATCGCTTAGATGAAACGAACTATGGTGATTGGAGTGTTGCAATGCATATTTCTCTAGATGCTAAGAACAAACTAGGCTTCATAGATGGAACATTAGCTCGTCCTTTGGAATTAGATAGCGATTTCCGTTTGTGGTCTAGATGCAATAGCATGGTGAAATATTGGCTGTTGAGCTCAGTCACTCCTCAGATTTATCGTAGTATACTACGTATACACAATGCTTCTTATATATGCGTGATCTCCATAGTCGGTTCAATCTGACTAATCCCCTACACATATATAATTTGATACAAGAGATTCAAGATTTTCGTCAAGGATCTTTATCTCTTTCCGAATACTACACACGTCTGAAGTCTCTTTTGGATCAATTGGATAGTGCAGAAGAATTAGATGATCCGTGTTCATGTGGCAAAGCAACTCGGCTGCAACAGAAGGCAGAGAGAGCTAAGGTGAAAAGTTTTTAGCTAGATTGAATGAGTCTTATGTGATTATCAGAAGACAAGCCATAGCTTAGAAGGCTCAGCCAAGCTTCTCTGAGGTGTACAACATTCTGGATCAAGATAATTCCCAGAAAGGATTTTCAAATGTTGTTTCTCTACCTGTTGCTTTTTAGATGTTAGAAAATGTTGATCCATGTATAGGACTTGATCCAACTATATGCTATGTGCAAAATAGACCAAATAAGGGAAGGCCTATCTGTTCATTTTGTAACAGGATTGGTCACATAGCAGAAAGATGCTATAAGAAGCATGGTTTCCCTCCTGGTCATGTTTCAAAAGGAAAGAATGGTGATAAGTTTCAGAAGTCAACTCCTATTGCTGCTCAAGTTATAGTGACACCAACTCAGTCTGCTCCTGTTAATATTGATTTGGAAAATATAGTTGGGAGTTTAAGCAAAGAACATATGCAACAGTTCATAGCTATGTTCAGCTCTCAACTCCAACCTCAATCCATCAATGCTAGTGACTCAGCAATAGCCAGTGTTTCTCATTCAGACAACACTTGTATCTCTTTCTCATCCTCAAAATATTACTTTGTTGGTATTTTTAACATTGCTAGACATACTCTATCATCAGAGACATGAGTGATAGACTCGAGAGCTACACATCATGTTTCCCATGATATGAACTTGTTTCTGACGATTAATACTTCTATATTCAGTTCAGTAAATTTGCCAACAGGTCATACTGTTAAGATCAGTAGTATTGGTACAGTGAGGTCACCCACAATATTCTGCTCAAGAATGTGTTGTTTATTCTGGAATTTAGGCTAAATCTTCTCAGCATAAGTCCACTAACTGATGACATTGGATCTAGAGTAATTTTAAACCCTTGTTCTTGTGAAATCAAGGATCCTACCAAGGCTGTGATAATTGGAAAAGGTAGACGAGTAACAAACCTATATGTGCTTGATGTTGAAGAGACTTGTGCTTCGTTCAATACAGTAGTAGATATTACCATGTGGCACATACGTCTTGGGCATGCTTCTCTGAACAGATTGGATGTTATCCCTGGATCTCTAGGAACTTCTAAACATAAGAATAAAAGGAATAATTATTGTCATGTATGTCGTCTAGCAAAGTAGAGGATACTGTCTTTTTCTTCACCAAATAACATTTGTAATGAAATCTTTGAAATGTTACACATTGATGTTTGGGGACCTTTCTGTGTTGAAACTATGGATGGCTATAAATACTTCTTGACAATAGTGGATAATCATTCAAGAGCAACCTGGGTCTATTTACTCAGAATTAAATCAGAAGTTCTTAATGTGTTTCCAGCTTTCATTCATAAAATGGAGAATTAGTACGATGTGAAAGTAAAATCAGTACGGTCTGATAACATACCTGTATTGAAGTTTGAAAGTTTATATCGGGAGAAAGGGATAATCTCTTACCATTCTTGCCCAGAAACACTGGAGAAGAATTCAGTAGTTGAGATAAAGCACCAACATATTTTAAATGTTGCAAGAGCATTGATGTTCCGATCTTAGGTACCATTATGTTTCTGGGATGATTGTGTGTTTAACATTTGTGTTTCTCATCAATAGAACAGCGTCTCAATTACTACACAACAAAACACCTTTTGAGATCTTAACAAGTAAAGTACCACAGTATGATTAGCTCAGAACATAGCACAGTTCAACCTCCTCCAAACAAAGACATAAGTTTCAACCAAGATCTTGCGTTTGTTTGTTCTTAGGATACCCTTCTGGATATAAGGGATACAAGCTAATGGATTTAGAGAGTAAAACAATCTTTATTTCCAGGAATGTAATCTTTCATGAAGAGGTATTCCCTTTGGAAATGAATCCAGATTCAGATAATTGTTTGGAGCTTCATATACCAACAGTACATGTGTCCTCTAGTAACATTTCTCCTTCTTTTCATCCTCTTCAATCACAAATTTCTGATCTATCTCCACAAATTTCTGATCAGAGAGTAAGGAAACCACCTACTCATCTGAAAGATTACTATAGCAACTCTATGCAATCTCAAAAATATCCTATTTCTTCTACACTTTCTTATTCTCAAATTTCACCATCTCATATGTGTTATGTCAATAATATCACAAAAATCCCTATTCCATATAGCTATGCTGAGGAACAAGATACTAAGGAATGGTGTGATGTTGTTGATGCTTAGATTGGTGCAATGGAATCAACTAGTACCTGGGAGGTCACTACTTTGCCACCAGGTAAGAAGGCTGTAGGATGCAAATGGGTGTTTACTCTGAAATTTTTGGCTGATGGTAGTCTTGAGAGATATAAGGCTAGGCTGGTAGCTAAAGGGTATACATAGAAAGAAGACTTGGATTATACTAAAACATTTCTCCAGTTGCATAAATGGCCACTATTAAGTTGTTGTTGAAAGTTTCAGCTTCTAAGAGATGGTATTTGACTCAACTGGATGTGTCTAATGCTTTTCTGAATGGATAGTTAGATGAGGAGATATTCATGAAGTTACCAAAAGTATATGCAGCTAGAAAAAGAATTTCTTTGCCAACCAATGCTGTTTGCAAACTCAAAAGATCCATTTATAGATTCAAGCAAGCATGACAGTGGTTTAAGAAATTTTCAGAATCTTTGTTGGATGTAGGATTTTTTTAAAATTCATGGAGATCACATGTTGTTTGTGAAAGGTAGTGGTGTGGATTTTATAGCAGTTATAGTTTATGTCGATGACATAGTGATTCAAAGTACAACAGAAGGTGATACAACTAATTTAACTGAATATTTGCAACAAAGATTCAAGCTGAGAGATTTACGATCTCTGAAATTTTTCTTGGGTTTGGAGATTGCCTGAACCGATGCAGGTATTTCTCTATGTCAAAGAAATTACGCATTGGAGTTGTTGGAATCTACTAGCATGTTAAAGTCCTAGCCTTCCACAGTTCCCATGGTTCCAAATCTGAAGTTGTCTAAGGAAGATGGAGATTTGGTTGACGACAGAGAGTTATATAGACGTATTGTTGGTAAGATGATGTATTTAACCATCACTAGGCCGGATCTTACATATGCTGTCAATAAGCTCTGTCAGTTTTCATCAGCACCTAGAACGTCTCATTTGGCTGCTGTCTACAAAGTCTTACAATATATTAAAGGAACTGTGGGTTAGGGACTGATCTACTATGCTTCTTCAGATCTTACTTTTAAAGGTTTTGCAGATGCGGACTGGACTTCTTGCCTTGATAGTCGCCGTTCCACTACAAGTTTCACTATGTTTGTTGGTGATTCTCTGATTTCTTGGTGTTCTAAGAAGCAGACAACCATTTCTGGATCTTCTCTTGGGGCTGAATACAGAGCTGTCGCTCTAGCCTCTTGTGAAATTGTTTGGTTGGAGACTTTGTGTAAATCTTTGCATGTTTCAACTACCATACCTATCTTGTATTCATATAGTACTGATGTTATTCACATAGCTACGAATCATGTATTTAATGAGAGGACCAGACATATAGAACTGGATTGCCACACAGTTCAGGAGAGAATGGGTAAGGGTCTTCTCAAGTTGCTTCATGTGAGAACATAGGATCAAGTAGTTGATATGATGACTAAACTATTGTTTCTCATCAATTTGAACATCTTAAGTCCAAGGTGAGCCTTCTGAACATTTTTGAATGCTCATTTGAAAGGGGCTATTAGATTAGTTGGTTTAGTAGGTTTACTCATGTGGTTAACTTAAACCGTGTATACATGTACAATACAAATACGTAGTATAGTTAACATATACAAATAATGAGAGATACATTTCCTAACTAACTTTTCTCATCTTCTTCTTTGACATCTGAATCGAAATATAATGTTAATAAATAAATCAATTTCACAAATTGCGAATACATGGATATATTAAACTTGACAATCATGTATAACTAAAATACTTATGGGGTGTATTGGACTGATGATTGAGGGAGATCATATGAAATTTGATTTGGAGAGAAATTTGAGGATATTTGGGTTGATTTGTTGGAATTTTTGTAATAATTATTTGAGGTCACTGTAACGCCCCGACCGCCACCTTTAGTGGACTCCACCTCTGCTCTCGGCCCATTATGCCCACCCTTGTCCGACGGCCAGTCCGCTACGTCCAGGAGGCTTTAAAGACTTGTTACCGACCCTAAAAATCACCACATGATCTTTTCCCGTGTTTTGTTCTCACTCGCACGGTACCGGAATTCACTTCGCGGGAGGTCACCCATCTTGAAATTTCTCTACCTCAAGCACGCTTAACTCTGGAGTTCTGTTGGGATGTTTGACCGAAAAGATAAGTGGACTATGATAACATAGGTGGCCAAATAAATTCTTTTAAACCTCTCCGCATGCACCACCATATTCTTGAAACCGGGATGTTTCAATCACCCCCACTAACAGACCGCAACGTCCTCGTTGCGCACCAGATCGTCACTCCTGATAGTGTGAGCCATTCTGACTCCACACTCATCTAGTTTTGGCTATGATACCAAATTGTAACACCCTGACCGCCACCTTTCATGGGCTCATGTCCGCTCTTAGCCTAGTAGGCCCACCCTTGTCCGACGGCCAGTTCGTTACGTCTGAGAGGCTTTAAAGACTTGTTACCGATCCTACAAATCACCACATGATCTTTCCCCGTGTTTTGTCCTCACTCGCTTGGTACCAAAAATCACTTCCCGGTAGGTCACCCATCCTGAAATTGCTCCATCTTAGGCACGCTGAACTTTGGAGTTCTCTCGGAAAGTTTGACAGAAAAGATAAGTGCACTTGGGTAACATAGGTGGCCAAATCAATTCTTTTAAATCTTTCCGCATGCACCACCATATTCTTGAAACCGAGATGTTACAGTCACACATGTATAATCAATATGTTAAAGTCATTATTTAAAGAAATCAAAATTTATGTGGTCAATTTGGTTTAATATAAAAAACTATGGCGCATAAGTGTTATAGAGGTTATATATATAAAGGTTATGATCCCCATGACAACTCTAATCAAAAATTTAGAAAATTTTCTGCATCCCATTAACAGAGACCTTTAACTATTCTGGGTTCGTCGTGGAAGAACCATTCCCAATTTAAGATCATAAGCCATGGATCCAAAAGGTATGCTTCCGCTATTATTCATATTATTGAGAAACTAACATGAGATATGATTATGAGAAATCATAAGAAATATCAACAATTGGTATCAGAGCCATCATGTTCAGTTCCTATTTGATGATAAGGTTAATTTGTTGATTTTCGGATTACTAATACTGCTAAAATTATATTGTTAAATCTGATTTTTTGTTAAAGTTTACCTTGAATCTGTATTCTGTTGCAAAATAATTTGGAAGGTCTGTAATTATGATATAAGTCTGAGCAGATATATAAATTTAGGATTTTAATCAATAAATAAAATTTATTGTACAAGTGTAGTATTTGAAGTGAATTGATTGATGCAAAATGTCGCCAAAGTGACCTCTCTCGTGGATATTTTTTCATGAATAATATTAAATGAAGTGTGAATGTATATTCATGCGAATATTAAATCGACGCAAATGTAGGTTTGTATTTGGTCAAATTATATACATACTTGTGATGATGAGCATGTGACAATTATTAGGAATAACCATGTAAAAGATAAATCGGTCCAAAGAAAGGTTTATCTTTTATCATGCATTATTGTCCGTGTTTGATCTTTAAAACAAGAGTACATTAGCAGTTAATTATATTGTTCAAAGACTTGTTATTAATGTTGCACTTGGTATCTTGAGATGGGTTGTACAATATTTTCTTAACAATTAATTAATTGATTATAATCAGTTACTAATTAAGGATTGCTTTTTTTTTATTTCTCAGCAAATTTCACTACAATATCTGCAAACTTGGGTTTAATTCCAACACTTACTAGCTCCAACTAGGCATGACCATGGTTACAGTTATTACGGTTACGGTTATAAAATTTTCTTTAACCATAACTTTAACCATTATGTATACGGTTAAAACGATTACGTAAAAATGGTTACAATTAATCACGGTTACGGTTACCACGGTTACAGTTAATTATGTTTTTTTGTCAAGGTTAATTATGATTACGATACGATTAATATTGGAGACGAATCCATATGTTTTTTAACTTTCATAATAAAAATTAGACGATGATCTAATTCGATAAATAATTGTTTTTTTTGTCTATCCAAGTTAATTATCTGGTTATATTCTTTTTGTATGGACAATGAGTATTGCATTGACAAGTATTCTTGGAGGTTTTCGAAACATGAGTATTGGTTTGAAACTGAAAAAATCAACATCAAATACATAACGAAAAGAGGATTAAAAGTAATTTAATATATAAATAATTGATTACTTATGAATTACTCAAATTGTTTACTGCTTTTAATACAACGAAAAAATATGAGATTTCGAGTAAGGTGTCATTATAACTTATTTGTTTTTGGAAGAATACCAATTTTTTGAAATAGATTTCTTCATATGCAGTATCTTGTACTTGTTTCTAAAACTTTTCTTATATTGTACACATTTACAATTATATTTTCTTAACTTTTAACCATGTGGTTAACCGTACGGTTAACCAACGGTTTTCATACGATTACGGTTAATAAACGGTTACGGTTAATATAATTTTTAACCGTAACTTATTTATTTTTATGGTTAACGGTTACAGTTTTTAACCGTTAGATACGGTTACCGTCCAATTATGGTCCGAAATACGGTTACGGTTTGATTTTGATTTTCCATTTACAAGGATTGGAAAAGTAAAGTTAAGATTATTCTTGGGTGTATGGATCTTGACCTTGCGTTAAGGATGGAACAACCTACTTCTCCTATGGATATCAGCACTGCTGAGTATAAGGTGGTTTATGAGAAGTGGGAGTGTTCTTTTCGCATTGGTTTACTGATCATGATGGCCACCATTCCAGAAACCTTTAGCGGTGATAAGGAGATCAAAGATCTCAAAAGGTTCCTTGCTAAGATGTACTTGTGTTTTGCAAAAGGCGATGAAGCAGAAATAAGTACGTTTTTTTGTCGCTTTAGTACCATGAGGTATTACGGCAAAGGAAACATAAGGGAGTACATTTTGGAAATTTCCAACTTTGTTTCAAAACCAAAGGGTCTCAAGACTGAGCTTCCAAAAGAAGTGCTCATATTTTTTTGTCTTGAACTCTCTTCCTCTTAGTTTCAATCAATTGAAATCCAGTTACAACACACTGAAGGAGAAATGTTCTCTTAATGAACTCATTTCATATTGTGTGGAGGAGGAAAATAGGATGAAACTGGAAAAATCTAAAAGTGGTCATATGGTGAAGGAAACAAAAAAAGAAAAATAGAGGTTGTCAAGAATGATGATGCTAAAGGTCCAACTTAAAAGAAGCAGACTAATGTTGAAGATACCTACTTCTTTTGTAAGAAAGCTGGACATATGAAGAAGGACTGCCAAAAGTATCACGCTTGGCATGGAAGAAAGGTATGTTCCTTGCTACGGTCTGTTCTGAAGTGAACTTAGTTGAAGCACCCAAAATAACTTGGTGGTTAGATTCCAGTGCAACTACTAACATCAATGTTTCATTGCAGGATTGCCTGAGCTACCAAAAACTAACTGATGCTGAAAGACGTATACATATGGCTAATGGATTTCCGGTGGATGTGGAGACAATTTCGCATTTTAGTTTGTTATTTAGTACTAGTATTTTTTTGGATTTGAAAGAAACTTTTGTTGCACCGTCATTTAGACGAAAATTAGTTTCTGGTTCTGATACAACTCACTTTGGTTATTCTTGTCTAATTGAGAATGGAAAAGCTACTTTGTCTTTAAATTCAGTTTTAATTGGAACTGGTACACTCTTGAATAATCATACTTTTTATATGCTAGGCATAGTAGCTTATCATCATGAAAGCTTAAGTTTTGAATCAAGGGGTACAAAACGTAAGTTTAAAAATGCAAGTTCAGGAATTCTGTGGCACAAACGCCTAGGTTTCTAGAATTAGAATTGAGCGACTTTTGTCTGATGGTATATTGAGTTCTGTTGATTTCATAAATTGTGAAGTCTATGTGGATTGCATTAAAGGAAAAAAACTAAGAATAAGAGATTGGGTGCGTATAGAGCTACACAAGTTCTTGAGTTGATGCATACAAACATTAGTGGACCTTTCCCTACGACATCATGGAAGGATCAACAATATTTTATATCATTCATAGACAATTACTCTCGGTATGCATACTTGTTTCTTATTCATGAAAAGTAAGAGTATTTAGATGTGTTCAAGTAATTTAAAGCTGAAGTTGAGAATCAACTCGACCAAAGAATAAAGTTTGTCAGATCTGTATGACGGTTCAGGTGTATGACATGTCATTCTACCTTACCTGAATCACTCTGGAGAGAGGCACTAAAGACTGCATCATACATTCTTAATCGAGTACCAAATAAAGTAACTGGTAGAAAACCTAGTCTAAAGCATTTTCACATATGGGGATGTCCAGCTGAAGCTAGAACTCTAGAACTCTAAGCAATTACTTTATTGGTTATTATGAACGATCTCAGGGGTATAAGTTTTATGATCCCACAAAAAAAAGAACATTTTTGAGAGCGAAACATCTACGTTCTTTGAGGATGTTGAATTTGGGGAGATAAATGAAGTTAGAGACATCAATTTTGAGGAAGAATCGATTTTAATTTTTAAACCGATTCATATAGTTGCTTTTGATGAAGCAAATTTGGAACCTCAAGTTGATACTGAAGTTCTTCCTCCAAATCAAGATAATGATAATATCGATCATGAAAATCAAATTCAAAATCCCCAAGAACCAGTGCAACGAGAACAATTGCCTTTGCAACGATCCACTAGAGAAAGAAGAAGTGATATTCCGGATGATACATAGTATTTCTTATGGAACAAGGGGAAAATAAAACCCAATACCTATCAACTTCTATGAGGCCATGGGTAGTTCCAATTCAGATAATTGGATTGGAGCTACTGAAGAAGAGTATCAGTCAATGCTTGAAAATAAGGTTTGGGACATTGTCCGATTACCAGATTGAATGAAACTTATTGGTTGCAATTGGATATTTAAGACCAAAATGGATTCAAATGGTAATGTGGAAAGATATAAGGCTCGTCTAGTAGCTAAAGGTTATACTTAGAAAGGAGGGATTGACTACAAAGAAACCTTTTCTTCAGTCTCATCAAAGGATTCTTTTAGGACAATCATGGCCCCTGTTACGCACTATGACTTTGAGATTCATCATATGGATGTCAAGACATTGATGAGACTATTTATATGGAGCAAACAGAAAACTTTGTATTGGTTGATTCAAAGAAGATGGTATGCAAGTAAAATAAATCCATCTATGGGCCAAAGCAAGCTTCTTGTCAATGGTATCACAAATTTCATGAGGTAATAATCTCATTTGGTTTTAAAGTGAATTTAGTCGAAGATTGTATATATCAAAAGTTCAGTGGCGGTAAGTGTATTTTCTTGATTTTGTATGTCGATGACATACAACTAGCCACTAATGATATGAGCTTGTTACATGATACCAAGATATTCGTTAAGAGTAAATTTGAAATGAAAGATCTAGGTGAAGCATCTTTTGTATTAGGAATTCAGATTCACCGAGATCTTGGATTGTCTCAAAAGAGCTATATCTATAAAGTATTCATGAGATTTGGCATGGAAGATTTCAAACCAGGTGATACCCCAGTCGCTAAAGGAGAAATGTTTTGTCTTAATCAGTGCCGTAAAGGAGATGCAAAAGATTCCTTATGCATCGGCTGTAGGGACACTAATGTATGCTCAAGTTTGTACGCGTCCCGATTTAACGTACATTGTTGGAATTTTGGGCAAATAATTAAGTAATCCAGGTTTGCACCGTTGGAAAGCAACCAAAAGGGTCATGAGGTATCTGAAGAGAATAAAAGACTATATGCTCACATATCAGAAATCATATAACTTGGAGATCATTGGATATTCTGATTCTGATTATGCTGGATGTAAAGATAGTCGAAAGTCTACATCAAGCTTTGTTTATCTGTTGGCCGGCGGAGCTATTTCTTAGCGTAGTGCGAAACAATCATTAGGCTGCGGATTCTTGAAGGAATTGAAAGACCAATGAAGTTATATTGTGACAATAAATCAGTTGTTATGTACTCCAACAAAAATAGCAGCGCGACAAAGTCTAAATTTATTGACATTAAGTTCGTTGTTGTTCAAGAGAGGTTACAAAGTGGAGAGATTACCATAGAAAACTTAGGGGCAAACTCCATGATAACAGATCCTCATACAAACAATATTCTACCAAATGTCTTTCTTGAGCATACTGCTCGAATGGGTGTTTCAATGTTTGAAGATCATTTGGTTTAGTGGGAGTTTTCATTTGGTTTTGAGTTTTATGTTTTAGTTGTGTTTATGCACATTTCTTTTCTGATCAGAAATAAAGTTTCTTTTGGTTTACCCTTATACAGTAAAGTTAAAGGATCTCAATAAGGTAGGACCAGTTGAGAATCGACATGTATTGATCACTTTTCATGTGATTTTCATGCCACACTTTTCATAATTGATCTATGGGGGTGATTGGTTCGTACTTTTACTTCAAACTTTAGGGAAAAAAAAGTGTACCAAAAACTTTTAGGACTGTGACTTTAAAAAAACTAAAAGTTCTAAATAGTTGGCTTTTAAAAAAAGTGAACGTAACAAGAGAAAATAGAACAAAACGAACTGTGAGAAAAATTAGGAGACTTTATAGGCTGTTTAATATTAAAGTGTGATTGGTAAAAATCAGACTTTAAAATTTTTAAAAAGTAGTAAAAGCTTCTACAGTCTCCACCAATCACCCCCAATGTCATTTGACTATATTGATTTCACTGACCATGGAAGGTTTAGTTGTATTTATTATAATAAAGACCGCTGTGATCCTATGTTTCTGTCATCAATGGAAGAGATTGTTTATGCTCTAATATATTATGACATTTTTCAGCTTCTAAATTTTCAGAATACATATGTGACCCAGTGGGAGACTGTAAGAATTATTTGAGGTCACACATGTATAATCAACGTGTTAAGGTCATTATTTAAAAGATTCAAAACTTATGTGGTCAATTTGGTTTTAAAAAAGACTATGGGGCATAAGTGTTATGGAAATTTTATGTGTGGATACATTCAATAATTTCTAATTTGATGAAAGGCCGAATTAGAAATTATATTTATAAAGGTTATAGTCCCCATGGCAACTGATTGCTCGAGTAATTAACCCGAAATACTTAAACCGAAAGGGCACAGTGAAGTGCTCAGGTAGTATGTCCGAGATCGATCCACAAGGACCAATGACTCTATAGATTTGTAAATAGCTAAAACGTAGAAGATGTGTTTTGGTTTTTAGAATGATAAATAAAAATGCAGAGAAATAAATGAGGGTAGTCGGGGTGTAGCCCCCTACAAACTATTCGTTAAGTCTGTACCCACCCGATTTTCGAAACTCATTGTTTAGCCCCATATAAAGTATCGACTCTGGGTGTAACCACATTTTAAACTTTTATTCGAGTTAAACCCCCCCACTTGTTGACTTTTGATGGTTTGACTTACGGAAATCATTAAACCAAAGACAGAATTAGTAACAGAAATCCGATTTGATTAAACCAAAATTAATTTTAAAACCAAATTGTTAATTAACCGGTTTACAAAAAAATCAACCGAACCAAACCAAACAAACAAAGAAAATCGAACCGATTCCTAATTCTTTCCCAAATCGAAACGACAAACCCTAATCAATCTTCTCCTCTCTTGTTCGAATCCTTCGAATTCAAAAGGGAAAACTTGAATCCATCCCGTCGAACGCAGAAGAAGATACCATCTGAGGCATGTCTTCGAACCCAGAAGATCCCAATACCGGAAGCATAGAGTCAGATGGAAGCGTTGAAATGAGGTAAGAAATCAATTAGAAATCTGGGTTAGAAATCGATTTTGAAATTGAGAAATTGCTCAAGAAGAGTTTGTTTTTTTGCCCACAAACCCGAAGAGCTGCATCCGTTGTACCCTTCAACTGGATCAGGTGTTCCTTCCCCACGGTCTTCCTTTTCATCTTGCAATTCGTCTTCTTCTTTCGACATGGCACCGATCAGCCCTCTTCCTCTCGGTGCATCAACCACACCTCCTTTGAGTCCTAACGGCGTATCCTCTCCTATGGGTGGTGGAAAAACGTGGATGAACTGGCCTACCATTACCCCTCCTGCATTGCAGCTACCAGGAAGCAGACTGAAATCTGCGTTGAATGCAAGAAAAAATCGATTTCTCCGAGGAGATTCAAAGTCTTTCTTCTCCAACTAGATGGAACAACAACACACCCATGTCAGCTGCTGCTTCATCTCCGTTCTCTGGAAAGGGAATGAACAGGCTTGCGGGAGGAGCAATGAGCCCGGTGAATAGCCTAACTGATATGTTTGGGACAGAGGATAATACATCGGGTTTGCAGATCCGACGCAGCGTTATTAACCCGCAGCTGCATCCCAACAGTCTATCTTCATCACCTGTGGGAGCCAATTCTCTGTTTTCGATGGATTCCTCCACAGTCTTGGCTTCAAGAATGGCGTTTCGATTTGGGAAAGAATTAGGAATCGGTTCGATTTTCTTTGTTTGTTTGGTTTGGTTCGGTTGATTTTTTTGTAAACCGGTTAATTAACAATTTGGTTTTAAAATTAATTTTGGTTTAATCAAATCGGATTTATGTTACTAATTCTGTCTTTGGTTTAATGATTTCCGTTAGTCAAACTATCAAAAGTCAACAAGTGGGGTGTTTAACTCGAATAAAAGTTTAAAATGTGGTTACACCCAGAGTCGATACTTTATATGGGGCTAAACAATGAGTTTCGAAAATCGGGTGGGTACAGACTTAACGAATAGTTTGTAGGGGGCTACACCTCGACTACCCAATAAATGATGTAAACTATAAGATTAAAGACATTGGACCATAAAGTTTTTCATAAATATAATGATCAACAAGATAAATGAATCAAGAAACTCACTTGAAAAGAAACTCACTAGAAAAGGACCGTTCTTGAACATAAAATAGGAGATATTTATACCTTTTACATAAAATAGGAGTTAGAATAAAAATAACACGAAAACATAAGATCTGATCGCCCATGTCGATCGATCAGTCGAGTGAAGGACCGATCGATCATTTTCGTCTGGTGGTCTCTGTGGGATTCAACTGATCGATCATCGAAGTGACCGATCAATCGTTCTTCTTCTGGCGTCTCCGTGGGATTCGATTGATCGGTTGTCAAATGGACCGATCGGTCCTTTACGTCTGGTGATCTTCAAAGTATTCGACTGATCGATCGACTAAGGGATCAATCGGTCCTCTTTTCTTCATGTTATGCATTTATATGAAATCATCCCACGCCCATCTGTGGAGAAGGATCGATTGTTCCCATTGTGGATCGATTGATCTCTTGGTCCATTCTTCATTCAAAAGCATGGACCGATCGATCCCTTGGTGTTTGATTCATCCGTCTGCATGGATCGATCGATCCTAGTGTGGACCGATCAATCTCTTCTTCTTCATTCTTGCTTTGTCTCGCGATCATCCCAAAAAACAGGTAAAAACTTCTCATTCCCGCGTAACGTCCTGTATACCGAAGCGAGGGAAAATGATCGTTTTTAACATTTTAAGCACCACCTTAGCATCATTACTTGGACTTGCAATAGCCATAACCCACTTAGACACATAATCTACAGTAACCAGGATGTGTTCATTACCATATGATGATGGAAAAGGTCCTATGAAGTCAATCCCCCAGATATCAAACACTTCTACCTTTAAAAAAAAATTCTGAGGCATCTCATTCTTTTTGCTGATGCTTCCTTTCCTCTGACAAGGGTTACATTTAGACACAAACTCGAATGCATCACGGAATAGAGTGGGCCACTAAAAACCAGTTTGGAGGACCTTTCTAGCAGTCTTAAAATATGCAAAGTGCCCACCACACTATGAAGCATGCCAGTAATAGAGAATGCCTTGTACTTCGCTCTCGAGAATGCATCTCCTGAATAGACTGTCAGCGTAGTGCTTATATAAGTAAGGTTCTTCCCAGTGATAGCGCTAGACATCTCGAAGAAACTTCTTCTTAGCATATCCAGTAAAGTCAGGATGAGGAACGTCACAAGATAGGTAATTAGCAAAATCTGCATACCACGACACCTTTTCTTCAGTAGCGTGCAGTGTCATCAGCTCAAATGTGCCTAAAAGGAGAGCTTCTTCAATCTTAGCAATGTATCTATCCTCAATGGATGCAATCTCTTCTCCTGGTAAAGCATCATTAAGGGGAACTTTTGCATCAACTCTTAGCCTAGACAAGTTATCGGCGACACCATTCTCAATCCCTTTCTTGTACTTGATCTCTAAGTGAAACTCTTGTAGTAGGAGTACCCATCTCAACAATCTCGGTTTGGCATCCTTATTTGACAGCAAGTACCTCAAAGCAGAATGGCCCGTGTGAACAATAACCTTGGATCCAACAAGATAGGACCTGAACTTCTCAAAGACGAAGACAATGGCAAGAAGTTCTTTCTCTGTTGTTGCATAATTGCATTGTGTTTCATCAAGGGTGCGAATGCCATAATAGATCACATGCAACTTCTTATCCTTTAACCGTCCCAAAACAGCACCCATATCATAGTCACTATCATCACACATCACTTCAAATGATAGCTCTCAATATGGAGGTTGAACAATAGGAACGCACACTAATGACTCTTTGATGGAAAAAAATGCTTTCATACACTCCTCATCATACTCAAACTTATGATCTTTACACAGCATTTGTGTTAGTGGTATAGCAATCTTAGAGAAGTCTTTGATGAACTTCCTGTAGAAACCAGCATGTCCCAGAAAACTCCTGATACCTTTCACCGAATTCAGAGGCTACATGCTGGACATAACCTTGATCTTATCTCTATTGACTTCAATGCCCCTTTTTGAAATCTTGTGACCCAGAACAATGCCATCTCTCACCATGAAATGACATTTCTCCCAATTGAGAACAAATGCTTCTCTTCGCTGCGTTGAAGTACTCTGCACAAGTTAGACAAACAAGCAGCACACGACATACCATGCACAGAGAAATCATCCATGAAAACCTCCATAAAGTCCTCAATCATATCAGTCAACATAGACAATATACAACGCTGAAAGGTGGCTGGAGCATTATATAACCCGAATGACATCCTTTGATAAGCAAATGTACCATAGGAGCATGTGAAAGTGGTTTTCTCTTGTTCATAAGGGTGAACCAGAATTTGAAAGAATCTCAAATACCCATCAAGAAAATAGTAGTAAGGGTGATTAGCTAGTTTTTCAAGCATTTGATCAATGAAGGGTAAAGGGAAACGGTCTTTCTTAGTTAAAGTGTTCAGTTTTCGATAATCAATGCACATTCTGTGTCCTGTGATAATTCATTCTTGTCTTTTTTAGTCACAGTAACACCACCTTTTTAGGCACCACATGGACTGGCTCACCCAAGTACTATTAGAAATATGATAGATGACCCCAACATCAAAAAGTTTCATAATCTCTTTCTTTACAACATCTCTGAGGTTTGGGTTTAACCGCCTCTGATGTTGTTTAGAAGTCACATACTCATCTTCTAGATAAATGCGATGCATACAAAGACTAGGGAAAATTCCCATAATATCATCAAGTGAATAACTTAAAACCTTTCTGTTTTTCCTTAATTCACACAACAACAAAGCAGTCTCCACATTATTCAGCTCAGCATTGATTATGACAGGGTAAGTAGAGTTAGGACCAAGAAAAGCGTACCTTAGCCCTGCAGGAAGTGTCTTCAACTCCACTTTTGGAGCATTGATCTCACTCCAATCTTCACAACCCTTAGGAGGAAGGTGTGTTTATGTTGCTTTGTTCTTGGGTTGCTTTATCTCAGCATATGCAACCATTGTACCCATCTCAACATATGCAAAACCAGTAGTCTCATTCTCAAGATACCCAAATTGACTCTCCTCTTTAGTCAAAACAATTTGAAGAGGTTCCTTGTTGTTCAACTCTTTAAGTAGCTCATCTGCTAGCTCATCCATGATATCAACCCAGAAAACTTGGTCATCGATAGTGGGTTTCTGCATCACTCTATCCATGTCAAACTCTTGCACTATGTCATGGAATCTTACTCCTCTTAACATCAATCAAGGCACCAGCGGTGTTCAAGAACGGTCTACCCAGTATGAGTGGATCTCGTGGTTCTTCATCAATCTCCAACACCACGAAACCAGTGGGAATGTAGAATTTTCCAACCTTAACATGTACATCCTCAGCTGCACCAATAGAGTAATGTATAGAACGGTCTGCAAGGATCAAAAAAATCCTTGAGGGCATGAAGTTTGTGATCCCTAAAGGTTTTGATACCGAGAGGGGCATCAAATTCACACTAGCTCCCAAATCACACAAACACCTAGCGAATATGGACTCTCCGATAGTACAAGGTAGCACAAAACTATCGCGATCTTCCCTCTTCTTAGAAATGATTTTTTGCAAGATGGCACTGCACTCATGAGTGATTAAAACAGATCCCTCTTCAAGACTCCTCTTGTTAGTCAAAATATCTTTTAGGTATTTCCTATAGGTCGGGATGTTTTAAATAACTTCAAGGAATGGAAGCTTAATCTGAAGTTTGTTCCTCACCTCATCGAAGTGAACATACTCTTTCTCCCTCTGAATCTTTCTCTAACGTCCTGGAAAAGGTAGCTTAGGTATGTAAGGTAGTGGGACTGGTTTTTCTACCTCAGTACTCTCTGCTGGTACTGTAGGTGTGTCCTTCGTGATGGCTTTTTCAACCACCGATTCACTCTCAACAACTGTAGGTGTATCCTCCTCATTCAAATCCTCAGTAACTTGAATTGCTTTTCCTTTCCTTGAGACTTGTTCAACTTGCTTTCCATTTCTCAAAGTAATGGTATTCACAAACTCCTTAGTGTTATAGTCTTTCGGGTTCTAGACTGATTTACCAGGAAAAAGTGTCTTCATATGTGAAGATAAGCCTCAAACTTGCTATGGAGATCACCATACATGCTATCAACATTGACATTGATATCAATAGCATTCTTTTTCTATCCTTCCAGAAATTGTTGCATCATGTTCTTCAGCTCATTTTCCTGGGATGCTGGATTAGGGGCGCTCACAAGAGCTTGCTGATTCTGATAGTTACCCTGGAAGTTATTGTATTGAGGTTTTTGCTGAAAACCTCCTTATCCATAGTTGTTTCCCTGTGACTACTCTTTGACAATGTATGTCTTAGAGTAGTTTCCATGTCCTGGTACAAACTGCTTGGGTTAAAACTGCTGGCCTTGTGTTCTTGCAAGGGCATAATACACCTGATCTGGAGGGTTCTTGTAGTTTGAGTTGAACCTCTTGTTCAGAAAATTCCCTTGTCTATTCACATAATTCAGTTATGCCAGTAGATCTTCAGCGTCTCCAACTACCTTATGATACTCTTGACCATCCCGTGAGTCTTCAACAAGATTCTTCCCTCGCAGGTCTCGCCTCAGAAGCTGTTAAACCTTAGCTGTCAATTTTGCAATCTAATTTGACTCTAAAACTCCACTGCTTTTAAGCAATATGTTGTAGTCAACACAATGATTGATGTTGCTGGCTGTAAGGTTCTCAAGCAAATTTTTAGCTTCTGCCTCAGTCTTAGTCATGAAGTTTCCATTACTAGCTGTATCCAAAGCCATTTTGTACCTCTCATCAACTCCTATGTAGAAACTGTTGATGAGTGCTGGAGATGTGAATCCATGGTGAGGGCGTTCTCTGTAGTAATCCTTCAACCTTTCCCAAGCCTCATGAAACGACTCTCTGCCTCCTTTCTTAAAATTGGAAATCTTGTTCTTAAGTAGAGTCGTCCTAGCCTGAGTGAAGTATTGCGACAGAAATGCAGCCTTATAGTCTTGCCAAGAATAGAACCTGGTTCCAATGACTTCAACCAGCGTTGAGCTTTGTCACATAGAGAAAATGAGAACAACCTGCACTTAACATCATCATTAGAGATTCCATTCATCCTAGTCGTGCCACACACCTCCTCAAAGTTATCCAGATGATAAACACGGTTCTCAAAAGGGAGACCATGAAACTGATTCTGCTTCACAAGAGCTAGCAATCTTGGCTTGATCTCAAAGTCATTCATGTTGATTGGGGGGTTCTGGATTCCAGAACGGTACATCCTAGCATTGGGAGCATCATGATCCCTCAAAGCACGTCTAGCAGGCGCATGCCTCTAATTCTCACGGTTTTTCTCCAAGAGCCAAACCTGCTTTGTTCGCAGGAGGGGGAGGAGGAGCCTCCAGTTCCCTCTGTTCATCATTGTCGTGCTGATCACCAGCCCTAAGCAAGTTGTAGTCATTCGCATTGAGAGCGGCCATTTCTGCTTTCTTCTTAGCAAGTGCTTCTCTCTTTCTTTCTCTTTCAAACTTTCCCAGATCCTCTTGATATTCAATCAGATGTACTAAGCCTTTGCTGCGGGTCATACACCTGAAAATACCAAAGAGAAAACACGAGAAAGAAGATAAGTAACTAAAAATAATTTGTCTTCATGCTATGCATTTATCTGAAATCATCCGAAAAGCGTACAAAAGCTTCCTATTCCCGTGTAGTGTCCTGAAACCTGCAAAAGACTCAAGACTCTAACAAAAAGACACTAAAAGACGCTAAGGGGACAAGACGGACTCAAAAACCATACTAAAATATGAGATTAAAGATGTCAAAAACACAACATATCAGCAACCCTAATCAGAAATTCAGAAAATTCTTTGCATCCCATCAACAGAGAAGTTAAGCTATTATGGGTTCGTCGTGGAAGAAACATTCTCAATTTAAGATCATAAGTCATGAATCCAAAAAATTCGCTTTCGCTATAATTCATATTATTCAAAAACTGACATGAGATATGATTATGAGAAATCATAAAAAAAATATTAACAATTTTAATAAATACTTAGTGATTTGGAGATATTAGAGTGTGATTTTTTTAGACAAAAAATAAAAATTAGGTGAGTGATGTGATTTGTTTATAATATCATAAACTGCATAAGAATCAGCTTCACGTTGCAGCAAAAGCAGTAAGCAAAATTTTATAACATCACCACGTGAAGATGTGTAGCCACATATAATCACATCATCAATCACAGCTTCACGTTGCAGCAAAAGCTTTGTAATCTAATCATAGTAAGCATGATTCGTCTCTTCACTACCTCCCCCCCGGAAAATAATCAAAAAACATATTCAAAGTTTGATAATTTTACTTTTTATTTGAGATATGGATTTGTGTTTATTGTTGGTGTGTGTATGTGTGTTCACAGATGAATCTACCAGGACCTGTAGGATTTTATCAGTTTATAGAGCACCCTTCATATTGAGAAAAGCCCATATATTATAATTTATTTCTTCCAAAAAGAGCGGACCATTAGCTTTTCGACCAAAATATATGACCATGGCTCAAAATATAACCTTGCATATTGAAGGGTTTCTTAAATGTGTAAGGAACATATGCTTTAGGATAAACATTATAGTTTTTGCTTACAAGTTTTTTTAGTTTAGAATTCGATAACAAGATTTTGAAAGAGGTGAACGGAGATTGTCTAGTAAAATTGATAGACCTCAGAACACGTACTGCTACAATAGAAAGTTTAGAAACATGTTCTGCTACAATTCAGTAACCCTAAGAAATCAAGCAGACTAGCAAAATTGTCCAATTCAATAACAAGATAAGTGAACGGAGAAGAAAGGAAAAGAGAAGGTAGAGGGTTACCAACAAAGAGGTGAATGGAGCCGATGCCATATATATAGCCATAGTTCAAGAACTTTTTGTATTGATTTGATTATGCGATTCATTTCCCAGGTTTCTCAATTCGTGCATCCTCTAATCTGTAGAGAGAAGATAACGATGGAGAAACAATGAAGAAAACATCTTGCTTTCAAGGTCTATCTAAGTAGTAGAGAGAAGAGTTTTGAGAGTTACATAGAAGAAAAAGAAGAAGAAGAAGAAGAAGTAAGAAGAAGATTGGCTGTGATCAATCAAAGCACGATAAGAAAAAAAAAGATAACGATGAATTTTTTTTTTTGAGCAAAACGATGAACTATTTTTTAAAAGACAAATCATTCAATGTAAAATGTGTTGTGATTTTAAAAGAAATATTTTGAGGTGTGATTTTTCTATTCATATTTAATTAAAAACGTGTTGAAAGTCTCTCAAAATCAAATTTCAATATTTTTATGAAATTTTTTGGTTATGTTTGAATAACAGTGGATTTAATATGAGTTTTCTAAAAAATTTATTGAACAACAGGTAACTGAAAAAGAGACTGAAAAATTATAATAAGTTCAATAACAGGTGATTTGAAAAGATATTTAAGAATCATAAATTCAATAACAAGTTATTTTAAGGGTTTTATGCAAAAAAACCCTTCAAAATGTCATTTTTGCAACTTTACCTGTTATCTTCAAAAAATGTAGGTCAATCTCGCGAAGTCAAAATTAACATGCAATATAACCCTTCGTTATCACCATCAAATTCGTATATTGTTG
The DNA here is from genome assembly GCA_004349715.1 of Crucihimalaya himalaica. Classification (NCBI taxonomy): domain Eukaryota; kingdom Viridiplantae; phylum Streptophyta; class Magnoliopsida; order Brassicales; family Brassicaceae; genus Crucihimalaya; species Crucihimalaya himalaica. The sequence continues at coordinate 784,308 of SMJT01000063.1, read as the reverse complement.
ATAATTAATATATAAAATCAAAGCCCTCGCAACTAAGAGTCCAAGTCTATATTTAAATTTTTGAAAATCCAATATATGTGACTGTAAAAATATTTATAAGATATGTATAAGGGTTATATTGCGCATTATTTTTGACTTCGTATGACTAATTTGCATTAACCGGAGATGGAGGGTAAAGTTGCAAAAACTAGTAACTTGAATGGTTTTTTTGAAAAAACCCTTATTTTAATTTTAAAAAACAAAATCCCCCTAAATAATCGTTCCGATACACCCCTCCTTAGTATTACGGAAATAACATTTTATCAAGGGGAAAATGATCATAAAAATCATAACATTTACCATCTTGACCATTTGAGACATGTACCCTCGCATTTTTAAAATGGGAAAATAGTCATAAAAACATCACATTTGTCATTTCGGCCATTTGAGACATGTTGATATGCTCAAATCTAATACCCTAAAGTATCTAAGCAGTCACTATAGTATTTTAGGGGTCAATCCACAAGGACTCAAGATAACACTCAATAGATCCTAAGATACGAATTAAGCTAAGTTAAATTAATGTAATTAAGAAAGATAAACAATTAAATCAAAGAAGTAAATCAATGGAGGAAAACGCTAGGCTTAGGGAAATTCTCCGGTGAATCAGAATTGCATATCAAATAGAATATCAGGAGGAAATTAAGCACTGTTTTTGAACTTGAAACACAGATATAAAATCAACCAACCGTCGCTGCGAAGATTATCTATGTCTAAACCTAGAATTCCAAATTTCTTTGCAAATCCTATGAATTAAAACAAGCATTAATGATCAGGTTCAATTGTTCACAAAATCCTAAACCAAATTTCTTTGCGAATAGGTCTTTTGCTCATCTAACACTAGTTCAGGCAATCAATCACACTTTCGTGTCAATCAAACAACCTAAGATCAGATTCTATGTCATGAAGCTAGAATCAGCAGTAATCACAAGTCTAGATGAAGAACTCTATTGAATCTCTCCTATCAATTAAGATCAACCTAACAATTCATCAAACACCTTTGAATAACCTTAAACCTAACAAGGAATCTACTCAGACATGGTGAATGAAGCAAACATCATGAATACAATAGATTGCATAAAATAAATCAAGAGTAAACAAAGGTTCAGAATTGTCTCCCACAAAACCCGAAAACAATCTCTCTCAAAGTATCCAGAATAAAATCAATCATTCGTCTTTCTCTAAAAGTGGCTGAAAACCCTAAATATAATGCTAAAACACGTTCTGGGCTTAATTGTAAATAATAGGATCCTTTGGGCCAAGTTTCGGACTCTTTAAACTTGTAAAATCGCATGTTTTCTTATCCTGCAGTCGGTATCGATCGATACTGGGATGGTGTCGGTCGATACCAGGACTCTGTGCTCGTCAGACTGGACTGTCTTCACGAAAACTAGCATAACTTTTGATCGCACCGTTAGAATGGCCTCAAACCACTTCCAAATGAAAGCTAATCCATAGATCTATCTTGTGTCCAAATTTGAGCTCAATCCAATGGTGGAAAATTATTCAACGAATGCCAAAAGGCTCCAGAATGCTCCAATATCTCCAATTATGCTCCAAACGTGCCAAAACCTGAAAAGACTCAAAAAGACTACAAAAACACTAGAAGGACTCTAAAAACAAGACCTATATCATGGCTAAAAGCGGGTAAAAACCATTATATATTACATGTACTCTCGATTTTTTTTTCAAAAAACACAAATTATAAGTTGACTTCCATTTTAATCACAAATTTTGCATTGACTGAGCAATAAGAGGCACGTCGTTAAGTCAACTGGCAGGCCAAATTAACGGAGTTAAGTCAACGTTAACAGATCCATTAAACTATTGTCTTTTAAAATTTAAACATAAACTTTCAGTTGACTTTTATTTAAATCATAAACTTTGAGTTGACTGAGCTATATGAGGCACGTCGTTTTGGTTTTTTTTTTAAACGCTAATCTGGGATTCGAACACCTCACCTTGAAACCACTTGAGCCGTAGTGTTTTATTGATAGTTTTATACAAACACACATACACACATATATATATATATATATATATATATATATTATATCTATGTAACCTTATATAAATATTAAAACTAAAAAAACACGTTATATATATATATATGACTTATAAATTATAACTTATGAGGTTATACCTTAAAAAGAAATATACAAAATAATATATATATATATATATATATAAATAAACAAAATATCTCATATACATTATAACCTTATAACTATACCATCACGTCGTTTTAATTTTTTTTTTAAACGCAATCTGAGATTCGAACCTCTCATATATTAAACAGCCACATACTAAATTATAAAGTTTATCCAATGTTTTTAATTAATTTTATTTTTTAATATTTAAATTTATCATTTAGTCCATTTTGGGTTTTTTAGAAAAATGTAATATGTGATTTGAACCCCTCACATTTGAGACAAACATTCACACACTAAATTATAAAATTTATCCAATGTTTTTAAATTTTTTTTTTAATATTTAAATTTTTATAATTTAGTCCGTTTTGATTTTTTTTAAACGCTACTAAGATTGAAACCCCTCACATTTGAGAGAAAACTGTCACGAACTAAATTATAAAGTTATAATTATAAGGTTATAATGTATATGATATATTTTGCTTATTTTGAGTATATCTATATATATAACTTTATATATTCCTTTTAAAAGTATAACCTTATAAGTTATATATATAGTGTTTTTAGGTTTAATATTTATATAAGGTTATATATGTATATATGTGTGTTTGTATAAAATTACTAATAAATCACTACGGTTTAAGTGGTTAAACCGTGACGGTTTTGTCTCAAAGGTGAGGGGTGCGAATCTCATTTTGCGTTTAAAAACAAAAACCAAAACAACATGCCTCAAATAGCTCAGTCAACTCAAAGTTTATGATTTAAATGAAAGTCAACTGAAAGTTTATGTTTAAATTTAAAAAGACGATAGTTAAACGGAATCTGTTAACGTTGACTTAACCCCGTTAATTTGGTCCGTCAGTTGACTTAATGACGTGCCTCTTATGGCTCAGTCAACGCAAAATTTTTGATTAAAACGAAAGTCAACTTAAATTTCATGTTTTTGAAAAAAAATATGAGAGTACATGGTTCAAACGGCCGAAATGACAAAGGTGATGTTTTTTTATGACCATTTTCCCTTTTTAAAATTAAATACAAAATTTTGACTTTCATTTTAATCACAAAATTTGTGTTGACTAAGCCAAACGAGGCACGTCGTTTAGTCAACAGACGGACTAATTAACGAGGTAAGTCAACATTAACAGATTTCGTTAACTAGCATCTTATTAAAATAAAACATAAACATTCAATTGATTTTTTTAAAAATCATAAACTTCTGAGTTGACTGGGCCATATTAGGCACGTTTTTTTGAATTTTTTTTCTTTCAACTCAATCTGGAATTCGAACCCCTCACCTTTGAGACCAAAAAGTAACGGTTTAACCACTTGAGTCATAGTGTTTTATTAGTAATTTTACACAAACACATATATATAACCTTATATAAATATTAAACTAAAAACACACATTAATGTATATATATATATATATATATATATATATATATATACTTAAAACTTATTATTATAAATTATAAGGTTATACCTTAAAAAAATATAAAGTTATAAGGTTATAACAAACACAGACTAAATTATAAAGTTTATCCAATGTTTTTAGTTAATTTTGTTTTTCATATTTAAAATTTTAGTTCGTGACTGTTTTGTCTCAAATGTGAGGGGTTCGAATCCCAGATTGCGTTTTTTTTTAAAACCCAAAACGGACTAAATTATAAAAATTTAAATATGAAGAACATAATTAATTAAAAATATTGGATAAACTATAAGTTTTAGTCTGTGACTGTTTTGTCTCAAATGTGAGGGGTTCGAATCCTAGATTACGTTTTTTTATAAAACCCAAAATGGACTAAATATGAAGTTATAATTATAACTTATAAGGTTATAATGTATATGAGATATTTTGCCTTTTTGGTATTTTTGTGTATATATATCTTCATATTTATTTTTTAAGGTATAAACTTATAAGTTATTTATAATTTATATATATAAATATAATGTCTTTTTTAGTTTTAATATTTATACAAGGTTTTATATATATGTTTGTGTAAACTTACCAATAAAACACTATGCCTCAAGTGGTTAAACCGTTACTGTTTTGTCTCAAAGGTGAGAGGTAGGGTTCGAATATGAGATTGCATTTTAAAAAAAAAAAAATTAAAACGACGAGCCTCATATGGCTCAGTCATCTCAAAAGTTTATAATTTAAAAAACAAAAAAGTCAACTAAAATTTTATGTTCTATTTTTAAAAGACGCTAGTTAACGACGCCCCTCATTTGCTTCAGTCAACGCAAAGTTTGTGATTACAACAAAAGTCAATTTAAAATTCGTGTTTGATTTTAAAAATGCGAGAGTACATATCTCAAACGACCGAAATGGTAAAGTTCATGATTTTTATGATCATTTTCCCTTTTATCAAGCATGTAATCAACCATTACATCAATTACATTTTAATTTGTCAACAGTTTATACTATTCGCATGTGATCTTTTCTTATTTAAGGAGAGATTAAGGCTCCGACTGATAACACGTATTATCAAACTTGAGTTACAGTAGATATTACAATGTGATGTAATTTGCAGTAAAAATTATGTGGTACAAACGGCAGTTTGACATAATGAGTTTGCTGTAAAAATATGAATTAACTTGTTTCTTTAATCAATTGACTTGTAACATTTATGATGTATCAGTTGCAGTATATTTTATAAAAAAATAAAAATATCTATATAATATTAATAATAATAAATTTATTACAATTTTATTGGTAAATAAATTTAATATAATTATAACCAATAAATAATATTAATTTATAGAATTTAGTTATAATTATTTGTTAACATTGGAAATTTGTTTTTGAAAAACTGATGACATACATTTAATAATATTTACAATCTCATCATTTTCAGATCTATGCCTATATTTTTCATTTTAAATAAGAATAAAAGTAATAATTTTGACAAACAAGAAGAAATTCAAATAACTAGTTTTCAATTAAAAAATGTTATTAAAAACAAACAATATTTTTTTGTAGTTATGTAACTGAATTTTCGTTTTTTTTAATTAAAGAAAAGGTAATTCAACTTACCATATCTTAACTCATGAGAATTTCTATGATTTTGATATATGGTTTGATTTAACAATTTTACAAAGAAGATAACTCAAAAATATAAATCAGACTTAATTCAACAAAACACAAACTCAAATTCAAGTTTAAAAAACAAATCATGATTGTTGATATGCTCAAAATAATACCCTAAAAGTATCTAAGCAGTCGCTATAGTATTTTAGGGGTCGAACCACAAAGACTCAGAGAATCACACAATAGATTTCAAGAATCAAATTACGCTAAGCCAAATCAATCAAGCGAGAATATAAATATGCAGAATTAAAATATGTAAAATCAATGGAGAGGATATAGGCCTAGGGTATTTCTCAAGAAATCAAGGAATGCAGACAAATCAATCAACAGGGTTCAGATTAAGCATTGTTCTCGAACTCAAATCACCAAGATATAATTAACCAACTGTCGTTGCGAAAACTATCTAAGTCTAAATCCTAGAATTCCAAATTCCTTTGCAAATCCTAAAGATCTAAACCAGCTTTAAAGTCCAAGTTTGATATGTTCACAAAATAATTAAACCAAATTCCTTTGCAGATAATTATTTTGCTCACCCTAGGTTCTGTCAGGTTATCAATCTCACTTCCGTGAATAATCAACAATCCTAAAATCTAGATTCCAGATTCGTCAACCTAGAACTAGCTTTGAGAACAACCTATGGTGAAGAACTCAATTGATTATGAACCCTAACAGATCAATCTATCTAACAAGCCATGAAATCCTTAATGAGAAAACCCTAAACCTAAAAGGGATCTACTCAGACATGCAGAATGAAGCAAACAACATGATTGAATAGATCATCAAAG